>JAVLVB010000106.1:1324643-1337756 GCA_032876305.1 Orestias chungarensis | reverse complement strand
CAAGTTTCTGGGAGTTTGCTTTGGCAGGTTACACCACTTTTTTTTTTTTTTTTTTTTTACTGGAGTCGACTGTTCTTGCCAGCACAGAGTACTACACAGACGGGTTGGGAAAATAATTCCTTTTCATTTTGTGTAGCAGGCGAACATGACCAATTTCATCCTTTGGAAGTATTAAATTTATGTGACCACTGACTGCTTTGGCCAAACTAGTCTTGCAATCCGATTCCAAATGTCCATGTACAATATAAGAAGAGTAAAATAAAACCTTAAGCAAAAAAAAACAAAAAAACAACCCTCATCTAAAAACATAGTGTTGACGCTGCAACAGGGATCATCATGACATTACTGGTTCATGAGGACAACACGTGTTCAAATGGGGCGTTGGTGGGTATTTGCCATTTAGAGCAACCAAACCTGGATATGAGCCACATGTAACTGGCAGGTAGTCTTATCTGACTTTAACAGGCATATTTCTAAACAAAAGACAAACAAAAGCTGCTGGAAAGATGAAGGATTTACTCCTCCTGCTTGGTGGTGGCCTTACATTTGCAATTTAACACCAAATAAAAGTAAAATTCAGTCGTCTATACATTTTTTCAATGACCAAAATACAGCTAAGAAAGCTGAAATTACAAGGGACATTGAAATCATTCCGACACGCTATTGTCTGAGGCTTGTAAAGCAGACAATCCAGAAGCACTAATAATTTTCCTTGGTTAATGATTGACTATAGCTGCAGAAGTGTTATTTAAGACCGTACATGTTAGCTTAGTAGTAGTGCCATCATGTTTTTCAGAGTGTATACGAATTCAGAGATATTTGGTGCTATAACTATTAAAATTGGGACATTTTCAGGAGGTGTCACAGGACAGGTTGATGTATACTTTCTTGATGTATTGGGGGAGATAAGAAAACAACATTTTAAGTAAGAAACTCGGGTGTCACAAGTCATGCGAGCCACTGCTACAGAGTCAACAGAAAAGCTACTCAAATATTGCCCAATAAACCCAACCCAATAAAAATATTGTTTAATCCCACAATGGACCAAGATACTTTAGTCAACATAGCATGCACACGTTTGTAATCGAATGTGAGGGCATCGCAAAACGCTAAGAAAATGACATTTGTTAATGTGTTTAAAAGACAAAAACCATCTAGAATTTGCAGTTAGGTTTCAGATAAAGGATGATTACCAATTACAAAGTTTGAGACCATCAAGGAAGAAAACAAAAAAAATATTTTTTGTTCTCACCAAATGATTTGTGCATCACCAACCTTATAACATTCTTTTTAGTCAGATTTTAAAAAAAGTTCAAAATTAAGACAGGTTTATTACATCTGTTCCCCATCTGTTTGTTGTTATGTACAAATTTCAGGTAAACAATTATGCTCCTTTAAAGTCTTGAGGTGACGAAACAAATAATTACCAACAAAGGAACAATCAAATCAATTAAAAACCTTCATCAGTAGAAGGATATGATTAAGGCAGAAGAGGAACGTTGGAATGTGTAGCTGGTGTGACTTCCTTTCCACTTCATACAAAAGTATGTCGTTTCCATCAGTTCCAGTATTTCTTTCGCTTACAGTAATTACATCCTTCCTTGAATTAATGAGGTCAAAAGGGCAATCTAATCTTTGAGGGCAGAGGACTGTTCTCCATACGGTGTCTCTTTGCATCATATAAGTAGAGAGAAAATATCCATAGTATTTCTGGGCTCCGTTGTCTGGATGAATCAATGTTTCCATAAAACCAATTTTAAAGAGATTTTTACATACACTTGAAACAAACACGACTGGTCAGATTGCAGGTTTCGTTAACCTTAGTTTGCTTGCTAGCTTCCCCGTCAGTGTTACATAATTTTACAACTTGACTGCCCTAATCATCTTATAAAGGTTGTAAAGCCATAATACAATTTATCCTGAAACAGGAAGTGATACCACGCTTCACATGGAAAAGCAAAGACAAACAAATCTTTAAGTAAATGAAACTAAAAGTGGAAAAGTACATGACTCCACCTTTTAGTTTCTATGAAAAAATATCATCAGATATTCATTACAGATCTAAGAAAAATAAGAATAACAATGAAGCTGAATATTTTATTCTCTCCTTCTGGTCACTATGAGTAATAACTTAAAACCATAAACGTGTAAGAGCAAATTAACTCGTGTATTTTGCAAAATAGGATCATAAGTAATTTCTTGCAGTACTCAATATGTATTTTTAAAATATACCCCATTGAATTTGTTTTAACATGTTTTTTTATGTACCCAGATGCAAAGTACAATCAAATAAGGTTACTTGGGCCAAATTTTGTCTTAGATGGATGGACCCGCGGAGATGAGAACCAACGCATTTGCAAAGAAATGAACAAAAAAACAATTAGTTTGGCAAAAAAAGGGGGAAAAGTAAATGAAAAGAGATACTAAGTTGTTGGACAGACAAAGTCGGACAGTGAAAGAGTAAGGACAGAATTAAGGGATGATGGGATGCTCTAACTAAAACTGAAAGACATACTTAAAGTATAGATGGACAGGGAAAAGGAAGGGTCGGAACAAACCATTGAGTGATCAACAATGGACAGAAAGGCAGATGAACCTACAAATTGACGCAATGGATGCAACGATTATAACTCTAGCCTATGCAGATTATGGATTATTAAGGATTATTATTTTCACTTTTAAACCCCTATTTTAAACATATTTAATTTTCTATGCAGTGGTCGATTTTAAATGCAGTTTCCCCTTCTTTAATAATGCAGTGTTGCTTAAATGCATGATGCTGAAGTTTTAATCACCTTACTATAATGAGTTAAGGTAAAAGCACATTCTTAGTTACTCAACACTATCTTAAACTGCAACCTGATATGCTGGACTTGTCCTGTTGATCGATTAAAAGCAAAACAGCAGAACGAACACTCACCTACAAAGTTTCGACCACATAAACTATTTAGAGGCAGGCTGTTTTACTATGACACAGATACAAACCAGGAACTGAAGGCTTGGAAGGTTTGAGATGATGACAGGAGGGAAATCAGGAGAGAAATATACATAACGAAGTCTCACACACAACTGATGCATTTTAAATGATTAAAGCAGCTGTTTAAGCATTCAACCTAGCCTTGCTAATGAGTTTCATGTCTGACTGAAGAAACTGCACAGCATGTCACAGCATCAGGAAGAGACTTATCCTTCAGAGTTTGACAAGCTGGGAAAAATTGGAGACAAATGGCCCAATCAGTCACAACCAGCGACTGATGATTGAAATAATTCAGTTTTCAAACAAAAAATATTCAAGTTTACTGAATGTCATAATTAATTAATAATATGCAGTTTAGTTTTCACATTTCAATTAAGAGATTTACTTACACTACAAGACCAAACCTGCATATTTTACCCAATATAGTGACAAAAGAGATATTGATACTTTGAAACTGATGTAAAATCAGAAGAAAAATAAATAAATAATAAAATTCAACAAGTATTAAGAGAGAAAATCTAGTAAATCAAAATAATGAAAAACAAAACCAAAATGATCAAACTTAGGTCAGAAAAGTCATGAATCAAATTTGATATGTTTTTGGTTTTGAGCAAAAAATTTCAGAAATTTGATATCATCTCAAAACTCTGCTTGCTGCTTTCTGCTGTTGGTCTTTATTTCTAAATAATCTACAAACCCCACAGAGGGAAAAACAAGGTAAGACTAATGAAAAATAAATTCAGCGCCACACCGACTGCCCTCTCCAACTACACATTCTCTCACACACCACGGCCTGGGAAAAGAGGAGGTGGTACGGGGCTACTGATATCCAACAAATGGAAATATACCCATTTCAGGTCTGGAGCCTCGTACGACTCCTTTGAATACCACGCCGCCCTGATGACACCACCTGTTAAAATGTATCTGGTTGTTCTATATCGTCCTCCAGGTCAATTGGGTGACTTCTTAGAAGATCTGGACTCCCTGCTCTCCTCCATCCCTGAGCATGACTGTCCTCTGCTTGTCCTTGGTGATATGAACATTCACTTTGACAGTCAAAATGCTGCAAATTTTTTCTGGCTTAATCACTCGTTTGATCTCCAGTGGGTAAGCAGCCCCACAATTCACAGGGCCGGCAAAGTACTTGATCTTGTTTTAAGCAGACACTGCATGACCACCTCACTTAATGTCACTCCTTTACACCTTTCAGACCACTACTTTATTCAGCTTAATGCTCGTCTCCATCAACTACCCACTTCACACCCACCCACTGTCTCTTTTCGACGCAATCTCTGCAACTTTTCTCCTGTCCACTTCTCTGCACTTGTAACCTCTGCTCTTCCACCCCGTAGCACTTTGAGTCCCTCACTGAGTTTCTGCACTTTCAGAGTCCCTCTGCTCAACACTGAGTTCGTACTTAGACCGCTTGTGCCTACTGATCACCAAAATTGCAAGACCCATGCAGTCACACTCATGGCTGACTGACTCCCTTAGATCGATGCGCACAAACCTCAGAGCTGCGGAGAGAAGATGGCACAAATCAAAGGACCCATCTGATCTGTCACACTTCCAAATGCTGCTCTCATCCTTCTCCTCAAGCGTCACCACTGCAAAGAAGGAGTTCCATCAGGACAAGATCCACAGTGCTACAGACACCCGGAAGCTATTTTCTACCTTCAAGTCTCTGTTAAACCCACCACCACCTCCTCCTGCAACCAACCTCACACCAGATTCCTTTGCAAGTGGCAAAGGAATCTGACTAAGTGGCAGCGATCAGCAGTCAGTTCTCAGACCCATCTACACAGACCACAGCTCACCCTTCCTCACTGGTCCTTCCTCTGAGCCCCGCTTAACCCACTGCTTCCTGTTCTTCATTTACCCCTCTCACGAGGAGTAGGTATCAAAGCTTCTCACAAGACGCCGCCCTACATCTTGCCCACTGGATCCTATTCACACCACACTCCTGCAAGCCATAAATCCAACCGTTGTAACAGCAGCCACTCACGTGATCAATGCTTCACTATCTAACGGATCATTCCCCGCCGCCTTCAAACAACCCCAGGTAAGTCTTTTATTAAAAAACCCTCCCTAGCCCCCACCCAAGTGGAGAACTACCGACCGGTCTCCCTCCTCCGTTTCCCATCTAAAAATCATCGAAAGTGCTCTCTCAAAGCAGGTGACGAAATTTCTCTCCCAACATGACCTCCTTCATTGTAACCAATCAGGGTTTAAGAGCGGTCACTCCACGTAAACGGCACTCCTGTCAGTAACGGAATCCTTAAAAGAAGCCAAAGCAACAGGCCAATCATCAGTTCTCATCCTACTGGACCTCTCAGCTGCATTTGATACCTTAAACCACATCATCCTACTTACCAAGCTGGCAGACATGGGCATTGAGGGAAGTGCACACTCCTGGTTTGAATCCTACCTCACTGGACGATCCTTCAAGGTGGCATGGCAAGGCCAAACATCAACG
Organism: Orestias chungarensis; assembly: GCA_032876305.1. Classification (NCBI taxonomy): domain Eukaryota; kingdom Metazoa; phylum Chordata; class Actinopteri; order Cyprinodontiformes; family Cyprinodontidae; genus Orestias; species Orestias chungarensis. Next base: position 1,332,303 of record JAVLVB010000106.1, on the reverse strand, counting down.
CAACACCACCTCACCACAGGGGTGCCCCAAGGCTCATTGTAGGGCACCCTACTCTTTGCTATGTACACTACTTCGCTGGGCCCAACCATCCATTCGCATGGCTTCTCCCGTCACTACTATGCAGATGATACCCAGCTCGATCTGTCCTTTCCTCCAGACGACCTCTCGGTACCGACGCAAATCTCATCCTGTCTTTCTGACATATCTGCATGGATGAAAGATCACAACCTCCAACTAAACCTCTCCAAAACCAAACTGCTTGGTATCCCAGCCAAGGAAAGTATTCACCACAACATCAGCATCAGGTTAGACTCGCTATCTGTGGCACCCACTAAGGTTGTAAGAAACCTGGGCGTCATGATCGATGATCAGCTGACATTTGCGGATCAGGTTGCCCCTGGCGCTCGATCGTGTCACTTTTCTCTATTCAACATCACGAAGATTCGGCCATATCCAACTCAACATAAGACACAGCTCCTAGTTCAAACCTTGGTCATTTCCCCCATTGGCTACTGCAACGCCGTCCTAACAGGTCTTCCAGCCTGTGCTGTGAGACCGCTACAGATGATCCAGAATGCTGCAGCTCGCCTGGTTTTCAACCAGCCAAAGCGATCGCATGTAACACCCCTTTTCACTGAACTCCATTGGCTTCCCTTAGCTGCACACATCAAATTCAAATCACTAATGCTGGCATACAGAGTGTTTGATGGATCAGCGCCAATCTACCTCAACACCCTCTTAAAGCCTTACGTCAGTGCCCGCCCGCTCCATTCCTCCAAGGAATGCCAACTAACGCGACCAAAGCCCCGTGCAGGTAAATCTAAACTCTTATTTGCGGTTCCTCGCTGGTGGAACAACCTTACGTACACTATCAGAGCATCAGATTGTCTTTCCACCTTCAAGAAATCCTGAAAGACCGAGCTCTACCGAAAGTATCTATTGCCCTGAAAGATCTAAAAGCACTTATTACCCCCCCTGATATTAGTTAACACTCAGTGTATGGTACTTGGGCCTTCTGTGTTTACCTAAATGCTGTAAATGAGTGTAATCATTAATGTTAAATCCTCTCCTAGCATACTGCAGGTAAATTTCATTGTAATTCAATGTTAAACCCTCTTTTTATAAGTCACTTTGGATAAAAGCGTCTGCTAAATGCATAAATGAGAATGTAAATGTAAAAAGAGAATATTTCAAATAAGAATAAATCTGTTTCCTTTAACAATGCTAGTTATTATTTTCCAAATATTAAAAACACAAAACAATATGGTGCAGCTGTTTACAAGATTTAAAAGAGAAGAGAAGGCTGGAAAGAAAATAAATTTTTTTTTTAGGTTTATTCTAGTTTTGCAACTCTGATACACTAACTTTTTATTAGGTTTTCTGTCATAGGATTAATAGGCGATAGTGTGTTTAGCATTATGGTAAAGGGATCCATTCCCTTAGTAGAGACAGGGAAGCTATTTAAGAGTAATGTGGAGACATGTAGCTAATAGTTTAAGAGAAAATCAGTTTGAGGATGGAAAACATTCGATACTGGTGTTGAGGTTCATATTTGATCTTGGAAAAACCCCAATTTATGTACAAAAATTGCTTGGGCAGAGTCTTAACAACTATAGAATACAACATTTGTATCAGAAGTTTAAAATTAATTTTGTTTTGCAAAGATTAATGGTGAAAAATGCAGTGAAAACTAGTAAAGTGGAAATACAATTACAGTTTTAAAATGGTTGTGGTCTAAAAATGTAATTAGGGCATGTTTGGGTTCTCTTCCCCACCAGGGACAGAAGATAGTCATAACTGACAGCTTAAGTAAAATACAAGGGACTGTAAGAAGAAAACCTAGTACTCTATACTTTTTTTCACAAGATAAAGGACCTTACTTATGTGAATGGCCCAGTCGATGTTCTGATTCAAAGCCAACTGAGAATCTTGACTTGAGGTTTTAACTGCAGTAAAAGTAAAAATTTTAAATATATTGTACTATTACATTTTTGATGTTTTTTGCTAATGGTGTTGATACCAGAGGATGTTTTCCGAAATTTTGGACTCATTGTTCTCTGTGGTACAGCTTGTCCTGGATTACCGACTGGGTCATAACATTCCCATCATAGCAAGGGCAGCAGTAGGCTGTGGGGAGTTTCAGCTTTTTCCTGGAAGAATTTAAATATTTCCCCCTTCCACCCATCACTGTCTGTTGATCGGGGGAAAGTAGCAAAACTGCAAACCACTAATGTTCTGTTTTAGTCTAATAGGCGAAACAAAACAAAAAAGCCTAGCGCCTAATGAGGGCAGGGTGAATACAGCTGCATGGGTACATTCTTCTGTGCTCTGCACCATGCGGTGCTACAGTGCAGACACTGAAAGCGACAATGTTTCCTACAAGTCCTCTATGCTCGTACATAGCATATCTGTATTTACATATAAATAAGAGAAACATGTGGATAGTTTGCACCGCCAGTCCTCTTAGTATTTCTGCAAAGTTTTACTAAAGCTCTGGAACTTCCGTTAACCAGGAAGAGGATCAGTCAGGAGCACTGCAAATAAATGTTTAAGGGAAATACAAATGGCTAAAAAAACAAAAAAATGGGATTTTATGTGATTAATCAACACAAAGTAGATCTTAATTGTAAAAGGAATTAAATTGCATGTTTAAGAATACAAACTTCTGAAAAAGAAAAAAAAAATACTCTTTGTACAACCCCCTTTCACTTTATTTACATCTGACTTATTATGATGTCTACAAAAAAATTTACATCATGTACATTTATTTAATACTTAAGGAAATGCCAGCTGCTAGAATTGCAAAACACTACTCGATTGTAATTTTCACCATGATTTAAATGCAGGCCAGCTCTACTTATGTTTGTAGATGGGGTTGGTAAAAAAAACATCCATTATGTACACTCTTGAGATTGACTTTACGGGAGAATCTTGAAATTGTTACTTCAAACATGCAGTGAAAATAAATCTTTTTTTGTTATCAGACAAATAAAATAAAAAAAGACGAACTTCTGGTGTGTTAGTTTTAAAACATTAACAGTATATGAGCTTAAATAAGGTCACAAGGAGTAAAAGGTACTTTACATAAATGAATCATCTTATGACAGCAAATAATTTTTATTGTTTTTTTTGAAGGCGTCACATTGAAAGTGGCTTAAAAAAAAAACTGCTGCCACATTTCTGATTTTAAATTCTAACAAGAGAAACCATACACTTTTTATCTTCTTCCAAACAATGTTGCACTACTTTGTGTTGGTCCTATACATAATTCTAATAAAATACATTTCAATTTACACTTATGTGTATGGACATAAGTGTAAATTGAACTTCTTGCATGCTTTCCTATTCGAGAAAAAATAAATCCAGTCATCACAAAGAAGCACCTCAGAAATTTTCTTCGAACTCCATACCGTTTTCAGAAGATTTCTAAAAGGTCCAAGGTTAGAAAGTAGTCCGTCTACTGTTTGTTATTCATGAGAATACTGACTTCTCTCATGAGACTCTTGGAAAATAATGGGTAAGAAGAAGAAACCACATTTTTATTCTTACTTCAGCTCTGAACAGAAATGTCTCCCTCAGTCCAAATTCCTGCATGACCCTGTGGGCCGCGTTGACTTATCTTTCACAGCAGAGTTAAGACGCACAACAAGAGGGGTGGATTTGCAAGAAGAGCAGGGGGGGGGGTGGCGGTGAAGCAGGAGACTGAGTGTGTGTGTGTGAGTGTGTGTGGGGGGGGATTAGTTGAGGATTTCAATAATGGACATCCTTGGAATGAGCCCAAATGCCCATCACTGAAGGCGGAACGGAGGTATGCAGGGTAGAAAAGAAAGGGATGTAGACAAAGAGTCCAAAGCAAATGAATGTTCATTCAGGCATTACCTGCAGCCAAATCAAACACCAGGCGCAATAATTACACTTGTGTGAAACAAGTCCCAATAAACAAAAAAAATCACATGCAACCAATTTTTGTTATTCAACTTAAACAGCCGGATGAATGCAGAATTTCAAAACTTCATTTCAATTCATATACACACTTGAAAATTAGACTTTTCCGTTCCCAAGACTAAAGCTCTATATCTGTCGTTTTGTGTGACAAGAGGTAGCAGGGCAGTTATGACGATTTACAGAAAGAAAAACTAAAGGAAAAAAGGAAAAGGACTTTGAATATAAATTAAGAAACTGGATGAAAAAGCTCTCCAGACTAAAGGAGACTTTAACAATACACACAACACATAGCAGGATGGGGCATTGGAACATGTCAATGTTTGTGTCTGCTGCTGGAAATAATCTGGAATTAAAAAGAACGAATTTACTAATTCATGCTTAAGCGGCCTGAGAAGACCATCCTTACACTCTGAAATGCTTTTACAATTACCAGTACATACATTTTATACTCTGAGTGCAACGATATACTCAAAAATGGCATACTCATTGCAAAATCACATCCTTTTAATCTTTACACAGTTTTTGAGAAAGGAGGAAGATTTGAAAAATAAAAATGTTTGACCAGTTTCTAGAGTCTAGCGTTCAATAATAAGACTGTAATCCAACTGGGACTGCATGTTTGTTGAGGCTGTACTGCCTGAACAATCTTACTAAATGTTTACGACTGTTGCTGTTCCCAGAGGATCTCAGCCTCCATCCACTAACATCAGAAGGCCTGTTCTCTCATTTTAACACTTCCTGTTTGAAGAAGGTTTCCTGTGCTTTTTTTTTAAGGCAATATAAACTTGTGCACTAAAGCCTTTCTTGACCAAACATGGTGGACAAATGAGCTCCCACTGCAAGACATTGAGAAAAAATAATACTTTTTTTTGAGGATAACTACGAATAAACGGCAACACTGTTTGATAAAAAAAAAAAAATAAGAGAACATGGACGGACACATAGGGAAATTGTTGCTTTAAACTAAAGAGTGAAAGTATCTTTGTGTCTTGGACAATTGAAAAACAAAAATGTCTGGAAGGTCGCATGACTGGATAAAAAAGGCGATAAAAATGAAATAAATAAATTTAAATCTCGGACCAAAAGTAAGAGGAAATAAAAAGTTCATTCTACCAAAGTCTCCACAGAAAATTGTCAATTTTAAAACTTTAAGATGGGGGGGTTGTAGTACTGGACACAAAAAAAGGACTTACAACCAACCCTTTTTATTTTTACTTTCAGTGGGAAGATATTCTAGACTGCGCCATATATGTCTTCCCAAGTAACACAATCCTTAGATGCACGCCATCGGAAACCGTTAATGCATGTTTTGCATTCCAGCAGAGCAGGAGCAGGCCCTTTGTGTACAGAGGCCATTGTGTTTGTCCACTGGCAGACACCAAGCCAGACCGTGAGTCATGCTAAGAACAGACTGGACTCCCCACCAGTAGCTAATAGCTCGGGCTGGGAAAGGTTAGTGGCTGTTCAACACAGCCTTTTGAATCGGCTCAACATTCACCCTTAGTTTGCTTCTGCAATTGATGAGCTTGAGTGATGCAGCAAATGGTTTTGGAGAGGAAAACCTGGCTGGCAGCAAAAGCAACTGCATAGAACAAACAATATTTTTTGGCAAGATACAATTACTGTTAAAAGGGCCACAGGAGAAAAGAAATGCAATTTTGCACAATCGACATCGGAGGATGACTTAATCAGGATTTGGATTTTTTCGGGCCAGTCACTTTCTGCTGGTTTGGACCAATGGAAAGAATGTTTGACTTTTTTTAAACACTAGTTAGGAAATTGCAGCGAAATTGGTTGCATCCTTTTTGTAGCCATCAACAAGATGGCAAAATGTGTTGACCCCAACATGAACTCTTCAAACACTTCAAAAATGTACAGTACCAAGCAAAGCCCAAGAATTCCTCAATGAGTTCAACTATAAACCATTTAGTTGTTGATTTTAGGTTAAATAAATTAAATAATTTGGAGCTCGGTCTACCTCCTTTATTTTTGCCTCCATCTCCATTTTCATTTTTTGTTTCAGTTGTTCACTTTCAGGTGGGCAAGCACACAGGCGAACTTTGTAAAGCTTATGTTAAGCAGAAGGCTTGATTGTTACAACGTGTACTCTTTCATTTAAGGTTAATTGTTTGGATCAGACGGAAAATTTGACAATTTTTAGCTCCCAAAAACCCCCCCAATATTTTACAACTCATTGAAAACAATTTTGGGATAAATAAAAAACTGAAAACAATTCAACATTAACCCTTCTGAAAATGAATAGAGTAGGACAAAAAGCTGGGTCCACACAAGGAGACAACTAGATTTAAATTCTGTTAATATTTAAATTATGATGCTTTAGATTTTGATCAACTATTCCATCTGGATTTAGATGTGTAGTTTAAAAGATTCTTGCACTTAATTTGCTATGTTTGGTCAGTTATTATGCTTTACTTTGGTAAGAAGGCATTGTTTTAACAACTAAGAGCAGCTTATTAGCCTCTCAAAAGATCAAATAACGTCTAAACTATATGGAGCAGGACTAAAAAGCAGAGATTGAAGGAGGAAGTTGAAAACGATTGAGCATAATGGGGAAAAAATTATATCCCCGACAGCAAGTTATATAAGACTGGATGTCTCACTGGCCAGGCAGAAATATAAAGAGGAGCAGCAAAGCAAATGAGGTGGATTAGCGGTGTTGCCCAACAACTGATGCTGCCATCAAGAACATGCTATTATGGATTATCAACTCTGCTTAAACTGAGAGGATGTCATACAGCTGAAGACTATAGTCAGAGGCTGAAGGATCTGTTGCTATACTGACTGCTACTGGAAGTCCTTCCTGTCAACAGCATCAATATCCGCAACAGCTCTCGCAAGATATTCGGATGATTAAATTTATGGTAACATTTATATTTCCTTTGGGATAAGTAAAGTATTTTGAATTGAATTAACTGAATTAACTGCATATGTGTGGGACTGCATTACCACATAGGTTTATTTATGGAGTATAAAACTTCATATCAAACTACATATTTTACAAACTCGCATTCAAAAATCCAAATTCAAAAAGGACATTTATGCAAATATAAATGTTTGACTAGGTCTACATGTGTAACTTTATTTAGTTTTTATGCAAGACTTTACGCAGGAGATTTAAAGAATAACCAAAAATTTGATAATTTTAATAGGAACGCTAGAATAGAAACTGTTGCATGTGCACACACTTACGTCCATAACATACTTATGAGATTGGTATATGCAACATCTTTTGACAACTTTCACGTGAATCAACTAAAGTCTCATTTTGTTCTTTAACAGGTTAATGACATTTTAACAACAATGGCTATGTCAAATAATAAAGGCCTAATCTTCAATGCTAAAAGCAACAGTAGCTCTATTTTGAGAGAGTCGAGTCAATTTAGATGCATCTCATTTATATCATGAACTGAAACTCAAATGCGAAATAAACATCCTGACATGGCTACACCCCTCTAAATCCAGGGAGGTGTTGAAAGCAATTCCAGGAGAATCCTTTTCTCCTTCCTCCAGATAAAAGTGACACAATGTCAGTTTCTGCTTGATTGTGCGACCTTTCAGGTCTGACACAAGGAAGAGAAACCCAACCCTCTGGTCAGAGAAAGCTGGTGACATTGACACATTCATTTTCCCTACGATGGCTTCACATTGAGCTGCAGGGTTTGCTGGGAAAAGAGGACAGAAATAAAAGAAAACC
>JAVLVB010000106.1:1309534-1324543 GCA_032876305.1 Orestias chungarensis | reverse complement strand
CACACACACACACACACACACACACACACACACACACACACACACACACACACACACACACACACACACACACACACACACACACACACACACACACACACACACACACACACACACACACACACACACACACCTCATGTTTACACATTAGCTTGACGACTGGAGTCTGAAAATGCAAACAAATGGCTGTGCACGCATGCAGGCTCGCGATCAGATTCACTGATGAGATCCGAGGAGATGGTTAAGGACAGCAGGGTTTGATTTCGACTGGAGGAGGGCTCAGATGGAAAAAAAGGAAAATAAACCATTCGCGAGTGTACGCCAAGTACCAGAAGAGAGATGAAATACAGAAGAGGGCACAGAGAGAAAAAAGAGAAAGAATACAAACAAGGTTCTGGCGAAAAAAATGGAGCCCAAAACACATATAGCCATCAAAGTAGAGCGGGCAGTGAGGAAAATCCAATCAGTCACTCTGAGCGGATAGGTTTCGCTGGCCATAAATCTTTCAGAATGCTTTTAGTGCTACAGACAAAAAGTTAATACCCACTAAAGGAGAGAGGTCCACAAGACACCTATGGAAAGAAAATTACAGCTTCACGTTGCTTTCTCTGCTAATCAAGGCATGGCAGAAATGTTTGTGTGCATCTCTTCCAAACCACTTTGCCAGCCCCCCCTCCAATTTGTTTTTGTTGTTGAAAATGATTCTGCAACAAGTAGAACAAATAAAAAAACTAAAACTACCATAAGAGTTCAAAACATCAACCAGGAGGTCTGAAAATACATCACTGCTCAACTAATTAATGGACATCTTGCATAACAGCAAATTAATGGAACATTTAAGGCATATGTGAACAAAGACAGAGGCAGAAAAACAAGTTGGGAATCACATAATCTCAATAAGATGTAAAGCAGGGAGTTGTGAATAAACTGAAATATTTGCTATACTTTGTGTGTATTGTGCCTAAAATAATTAAAACTTGCTTGAAAATCCTCAGGTACAGAGATGAGAGTGAATCTGTTTGCCATGTCTTTGTTTACTCAAAAACAGGTCCACACCGACGACTATAGTTGACCTAGATTTAAAGACAATATTGACACATCGGATGCAAACATCGCACCCAAAGTAGAAGAAACAGACCAGCATGTGTCAGCCAGTCAGATAATAGTTGTAGGTGAAAAAAACACAGAAGCTTTGAAGATTCCAGGTGTAATCTTGAAAAGGCTTCAAATAAAAATCCTTTATTTTTGATAGGAAAAGGTAAAATTATATGAGACTAACAAACTCTAGGTTTTTTTCTTTAGCAAGGCAATAATAGGTGTCTGTAACTTTTAAAAACGTGACTAAAGGCAATACGTTACCAGCTCAGCTAAGGTTTGGAGTTCACACTCTACTGTGAGGTTTGACACTACTATGCTTCAACATCAGATGTGTATTTATATCGTACGAGTACTAAATCTTAACGAAAGAATCTACATGCAACGCCAGCAACTCACATCCAGCTAGGACCCAATTACTTCAGCGCTTTGATTAACCTGAACTGTACATTATTCAAGGTGAAACAATTGATACAAATGGGAGTCACGTGTGTTTGCATTCTTGCAGACGTGCTTATCTATAGCGTGGCTCTTTAGGTTCACCGTGCCGTGTCTTTCCACTCTTTGCAGTTTTTCCTTTTATTGTAGCAAGGCCGTGTCCCTTCCAACACAAACACATTTAAACACAGTAAGCCCTGTGATGGGCTCACTCGGTTTCCCTTATGGGATGCATTTATGCTGTAATGAGGACCTTTGTAAATGGGGCGGATTTTTGTATTGTTCAAGCAAAAGACCCAAATTTTTATTTTATATCATCATAATAGAACACAGACAAAGTGTCACAAATGAAACAATTTTACCCACTCACCAATTTACTTTATTGGAAAATTTCTGACTCAGGTTAAACTGAATAAAATATGATTCTCAGTGTTTTTCCAAAACAAATGCTGTTTTTCCCCAGAGCTGAATGGACAAAAGTAATGCTGCAGAACTTCAATAGATAACAAACCAAAGGAAGATAAGACAAACTTTACTAATCTGATGACTTGTCTGATGCTTTGGCTGTCCTTTTAAAAGAAAATCACAATCAATTGGCAAATTAATTAGATTAAGCCTTTGTTAAATTGCATAGATTGTCTTATTTAAATTTGCTCATACGGTCATTGTTGGTGTACACATATTTGAACCCTTTTTAAAGACTGCATATTTGAACTGAACGCATATACGACAGTTGTGTTAAAAGTAAATCTCTATTCCAAATAATAACCTTAAAATACTAAATACCAAAAGTAAAAAATTCAAACATTTGTCATTCATCATCAGATAGACATCCAGGTTGATGGTGACGACCATACTGCAGATAAATAACAGCAACTATGAACTATGTTTTTATGTGAAGGCTTGATTTCAGGAATTGATCTTAGGAATTTTTTACTGCATTTAGATGGATAATTCCTTAAGTATAGAACAATAATAAAGTGTGAGCGTATGATGGAAAAAAAAGTGGTTTAATTAACTGTCCAAGTCTGATTTGAACTGAAAAGGAGCCAAATCACGGCAGAATAGGACGTTTTAATACGGAGAGCTTGCATACAAACCAACAACCAAAAAGACCTAAATAACAAATCTACTGGCTAGTACCTACTAGCTAGGTGCACCAAAGAAATTCCCTGCAAAGAGTTTACTGTTGAGAAATGCCAAAACCAACCTCAAAGCAATAACTACCCAGATAAACACAACACAGACAGACAAACCTGAGCTTCAGGGTATGACAGTAGGCAGGCCCTTTGCTCAACTGTGGCAGGTTCCAGACTGCTTGGTTGTTGGAAAAAGGCTTATAGATCATGGCTTTGTGCATTTGGCAGTTTAGAGCCACATTTATTCAGTTTCAAAGGTTCTACTGCATTCCTGTGCCGTTTGACTCAGCACATATTTAATGCAAGATTTGATTTGAGATAAAACCTTCTATTGCCCATGTGTTTATTTTAAGGGAATCAGAGAGGGGGGGTGGGATTATTAGGCCAGAAGGAAATTTTATTATTCAGCTAATTTAAACAAAAAAAATGTTCCTTTCATCACAGAATACCTAAACAAATTCTTAAATGTTTTATTTAATAAATGCAATTTATCTTCACTCAAGAGATGCATCTGCAAAAGGAGTTTTAAAATTAGGTTGTGGGGTGGGGTAAATTATGAAGCCAAAACTCTTACATCTAAGACTCATAACCAAAGCTGCAAAAAAGGTAAAATGTGTTCTCTGATCAGCTGTTGATTGCAGGCATAGCAACGTGTAGAAGCCGTTTTCCTATTAGCATTGGGGGGAATAGTCTGAGCAAGTTGTTTGGTGACATAACCCAGGGGCAGAGCGTGAAACCCGTTAGACTGCAGACAGGATCGGTCTGTTGATGTGCATTCACTCAGACTAACAAAGCTGGAGCTCTTTGTTCCATCTGCAACCAAAAATGGCACGAGTGAACAGAACAGGGACTGAGACAAACAGGGATAATAGTTTCAGTAAAAAAATAAAAATAAAAATAAAACACTGGTTCATTTATGATTAAATATTAAGCTTAAAAGTTTAAAATGTTGAGACCTAAACATGTTTCAGCAGATGTGGCAACGCCATTTATGACATCAACAACTGTGATTTCATTTAAAAGCTAAAACAAATATTTTCAATGCATTTTATAAAGTGTGTCAATGTAATAGTGAGTAGGTAATATAGGTCCATCAGTAAAATGTTTTACAATTAACCAAACATTGACAAACAATGATGTAAGAATATGTTTAAAAACCTAATAATTCAGATACAACTGAACAGTATGAAACATGTGTAAACCTACCAGTTTTTTGTTGCTGTAAAAGTTATTTAGTAAGTTTACTGCTTCCAGAAGCTTAAACCTAACAATTCAATTGTTCTATTTAAATAAAATATTTACAGACATAAGTTTGAGTAACCAGGTTTCTGAGAAATCCCTTATGGAGTCACAAACGTATAAAAATATATATATATACATTTTTACACCATCAAACAATTTAGAAAAGTCTAAAGCATGTTTTAATAGCTTCATAATCTTTTGGAGTGGACAAAAAAAAAAAAATGGACATAAAAAACACAATTCAACCAGATACCAAAACATGTAGGCGACTTCAAAGTAAAAAATGATTAAGACAAAAAGTATTTTTTACAGCTGTAACTCCACTATATACTACATGTGTGCCCGCCATCATAACTGAACTCTGGGGCTACACAAAATGAACAGACTTTACCAGTTGGGAACCTGATAGGAAAAACAAAATGCCCCAAAAACACTTGAAAACTATACAGCTAATGTCTCGCCTAATTCGGTGGTCAAACATTACCTTAAGGGAAGCAGCTTCATCAGACATTAAAAAAACGTATAAATTAAACTAAAGTTAGTTTTATGGATTAGGATCCATCATTGAGGAAGTAATGAAAATGAAAACTAAGATGGCAACAAACATGTATATGGGAGCTGACAACAATGACACTTCCACATCAACTGCTTTTACAACCATTACTGAAACAATTATGGTTGGCATCACATCACGGCTGCACCTATGCACAGATTTTTTTCTGTGGGAAAAAAATTGCTTTTTTTTTTAAATTTATCCTTTTGCTCTTTTTTTTTAAGAATATACAAAAATCATTTTGGGAAGCCGAAATAGTTAGGCACATATACAATGATTGACATTTGCAAACGTGGAGTAGGAACATACTTAAGTCTGTTGTGTGATATTACGTAAATTTAGTGACATTTTTAAGTCTGTTAATCACCAAGTTTGGATAAGAGAAAAATCAAAAATTGAAGAGGCAGACTGACTACAAACACTAAAATTAAATGGTATCTCCCTCATGTTTCACTGCCAGCGATAACACTGACCCCTGAAGGAGTCCACATATGAATTTAATGAAGCCTATAGAGTTTATATTCAACTAATAGTGGCAATCAATGTGTACTGCAGCAGAAGATGTTTCTATACAATCTGTCACACATGATTGTTTTTTGCTTGCCTCCTATTCTGTTATGAAATTAGATACAAAAATTATGCTTTGACATAAAGTGAAGTTATGTGTGAAGAGGGTGACCGGGATCTTCAAGTAATTCTACTTTAATGAATACGAACATACAGGCCTCCCAAAAGCCTAATCATGCAGAGTGGCCTGATTAAGGCTCACCAGAAATGAATGCCCAACAAATAGGTTATACATTACAGATGCACAGAAATCACTCCTTATCCTTGAATTGGTTGCTTAATATCCCCCCGCAGTGAAAATGTCTCTTATGCCTGCATACCCGGCGGCAGAAGGAGAAAAAAAAACAAAAAAACAATCGCCCACGACAGGGGCAGACTTAATTTAAAAAAGTGGAAGCATGAAGACGATTAGCTCTCATCTCTCCATGCCTCCACGAACTACTAGGATTAAAATCCCACGCAGAGCTTTTTCTGTAAACTGCTCCACAAACAAATCCCAAGTCATGTTTGCGTTCAACTTAAAACCTGGTAATGAAGTTTAAAGCAAAAAAAATGACTGGATGAGCAAAGAACTCATTTGAACTTCCAGGGCACACAATGGCCTGAGCTGAGGGTTAGTTGAGGACAAAGACTCGCAATCTTGCCAAGAAAACAAACGGGGTGGATTTGAGTTAAATATTTGCAAGACTTTTGTAAAATAATTTTTGACAAACGCAAATCCGCAACTTTTTTCCTTTTGGACACATTAAGCTAAAAATAGAACTAATACAACGACAGATCACTGAATGCCTAGTCAGTGTCTGCGATATGAACACACTCGAGTTAAAGATTATCTACAAAGACAGCAATAGTGTCACTTAAGCAGCGACATTGATATTCACAATGCCTCGAACATTAGCCAGATGCTTCCCTGTCAGTAAACCGCCTTTAAAAACAGTCCAGGGTCCCCAATCAGTTCGTGCCGAGGCTGATTAAACCCTCAGCTGATAAGACTTTCTGATAATGTTGGTTCAAGCTACATCGAGGGGAGGAGGGGGGAGTCACGCTCCAAGCAGGCATGCAGGCAGAGTCTCAGCAATTCACAAAATGTGCACATTCTTTTGTAAGCCTTAGCAGGGGGGCATTTTTATCCTCAAGTATTAATGTTCACTCTGACCCAGGAAGTTTGCGGACAAATAACTAAAGAGCAGCAACCTGGATAAGGGATACCTTGAACCTTGTACGCAAACAGCGGCAATGCTTCAACAGCAAACAGAACAAGGGGTCCTGGAAGATTTTAACCTCTTTTGCAACTTCGGGTGGTAAATAAGCCCAAGAACATTCAGTGGGCTTGTTGATAAATAACGTTGTAAGGCGACCGTTAACAGTTGGACATTCCAAAATGCTTTAAGAATAATTGCGGGGAGCGCTGCTACAATAAACTGCAGATTGACTCCTCAGCTTAGTCTGGGTGATTTGTCACATCTGACAGCACAAGGGATGCTGACCTTAGGAGGGGCAGAGTTAATGTAAACAGGCATTTATACGACAGTTCCGTGTGATTAACAAAACCGCGTGCCATGGCTCATTACAGCACTACAGTGTTTTATGAGTTGCTGAAAGACCCCCAGCTGCCGGACTGGAAAAAAATATATTTTAGCCATAGATGAACAGTACTTTTTCTATTTGTTTCCTTCTTAACAAAACTCTCTTCAACTTCTGTACATCACATTTACTGGGAACTTTCGTCAATCCAAAAAAAATGTATTTGAGGGTAAGAGAAGAAAACAAACAAAAACAACAAAAATCGCTTGTTCTAGTAAGACAATCAACCTCACCGGTCCTAATTTGGTAAAGGAGGAAATCAAAAGCACCCTAAATAACTTGTTGCTTACCATAACAGCTGATAAACATCAGTCAGGTATTTAGTGTCATGACGTGTCCATCTTTGAAGAAGTCTTAAACAGATTATAAAACAAGGTCCACCACCTGTGAATTTACTTTCCTGCATTCTTTAACAGATCTGTAATGACTGAAGACAACAACTTTTACCACCTTCACACACAAAAACACAAGTTGGAGGAATGTATTTTTTGCTGTTTATTTAATTCGAAGCTTTACAAACTCTGTTATCAAACCCGTTTCTGTAGAGACAGAATATATAAGATGGAAAGAAATAAGTTGTTGATCAGCTTGAATGGAAACAGAAACTGTGAGAACCTACATACTTGAAATATCTCTGCAACACCTTTAATTAGACAACAGACATCCAACCAAGCCGGTTGTTATCGAAACCATTTTAAAAAGGAGAGTTTAAGTAAGTATAAAAATGCTACTTTCTTCCTTTAGTTCAGAATATTGGGGAAAACCATTTGATAATTGCTGGGTCACTGATGAGAGCTCGTCATCATTATTCAAGGTCTAAGTTGCAGTGTTATTTGTTTTTTGAATTTTTTTCAAGACTGCACAAAAGTTGAGCACTAAAACACCAATTGTGTGTTAAAATTGTAAAACATGAAACTGCACTGATCTCTGTGTATCAATAAAATTATTTTGCAACAACAACAACAAATGGAGTTACAAATCCACTATTTAAATCATAAGTACTTCACTTAAGGAAGAAGCCTGCAGTGTGCTCATTTTTCCATCAAGTGAACAGCATATTTTCAGCTTGGTCCACTCAGACGGGTGATGCTCCTTCAAAAGCACAAAATCTGATGATTTTGCATTTAAAATCAGAATACCGACCATATCTGAGACCCAAGTTGCTCTTTTTATCTATTGAAAATTTCAGCCCATGATTGAAAAAGTATGTTGATTTTTTACATGTTAGTAATCGCTTTAAAATAGCAGTTAAATTGAAGCCGTAGATTATTTGGAGAATTCACACAGATACTGATGTTCTATCAAAGCTAGCAGGGCTAACCCTTCTAGTTATTAATGAGTTTGAATTAATATTAAGCCGGTTTAACATAAGTCCATGATTATAACTGATTTCGTTTTATTTAAATATTAACCAACTTGTGTTTTAGTGACCACTCTCTTACAAGGGAAGGTTTACATAGCCCCCCCGCCCCCCAAAATAAACAATGTGGAAAGACAAAAAGAAAAGCCATTATTGCTGAATGTGTCAAGCATAAAAACATTTAAAGAAATGAAAAAGAAAAAAAATCTTATAATGAACATAACACTTAGGTAACCATGAGCTGCTTATTTTACTGTACCATCATCAGATGTATACCTTTATAGTTTTTCTTTTTTTATCAGAAAGTAGACATGTGAGTTAACAAAAATTCACTCGAATGCTGCTACACTAAGAGTTTGATTATGGACACCGAAATCAACAAATCTCTGGGTTTTACCAAAGTCTGAGTCCAACAACCTTCCATCTTATCCTCTATGGTAAAAACACAGGAAGCCTGCTGACGTCACAGAACAAAAGCTCTTCAAATCAGAGAGCTCAACATTCCACAAATATTTTCCTATTTGAGTGTTTCTCCATTGCAAAAGCTTCTTCTTAAAAAGGTCAGGGGTCAACCTTATCAACAGTGCCCTCCAGGCTGAGGTTAGGAGTTGGCAACTCCATAAGGAAGCATCTTTCTACGTCTAAGAATGGAGCTTTTATCGTGTCATTATGGCCTCAACAGCCAGAAGATTGGGTTCCCTGGATGAGCCGAATCTCTCTCTGCGGCTATTATTCTGCATAAAATGAGCGGGGAAGATAATCCCAGGCACTTCCATTCACACCTGTCCACTCATATTTAGTTCACAATGGGGGGGCTTGTGTGAGGGGAGTTCTCATTTGCATGGTTTGCTTCTTGTTTGGGGGAAAAAGGAGACGAACAGGGAAGCATTTTACACACAGAGAATAGATCAGAGGAAGGATTTTTATGGTTTTGCTTTATTTATAGGTGTGTGAAATTAAAGCTAAGCAGGCTTTTTTTTATCGTTAATTGCATTTATTCTGCAAACAACAAAAAGTCAAATTATACAGTAATTTTCTCTTAATTGCTGCTAAAGTTAATACATTTTCCAAGATGTTTCTAGTTCCCACAGCCTTAATGTGTATACAACATCAGAAAACAGTGGAAGCAGCTCATTATCAGGATGCTGGTCTCTAATGAACTGCAACCAGATCGACAGCTTTTTCCTCCATCTGTTTCACCCTTGAAAATCACTTGACATTGTATTTAGATACCTCTCTTTTTTTTTATAAGTATACGACAATTCAATGCACTTAAGTATCGAGAGGTGACAAAGATGACTTATGATAGTCCAAACTGAGCCTTAGAATGGGAAAGACACGATAAGTTATGTCTCTAAGATTACAAGCTGGACAAATCAATGTTTGATGCGTGTTCATTTTCTGACGGCCTTTTCCAGCAGATCAATCCACAATCTCACTCTAATCCAAACTCCTCCACTCACAAGATCTCCATCTAACCAAGCACTTCTGAGATTTGGCGGCAGATTATCAGCTGACAAATGTTTAACCTTTAACTACAATCTCCCAAAATCTGAAGAATACTTCAGACACCTTGTTTGATCTAAGTTGCGAGGGACTGTATACCTGCATCTTGTAAGGTGGCCAGTAAATCGATGATGCGGCCTTCTTTTGTTTTCATTACGTGCAATTCTGATTTTACCAAGTAAAAGTAACAATGAAATGACTCAGCGGACATTTGACAGCATAGACAGCGGAAAGTAAACCAACTAGATTTACCAGTGCTGAAATGGATGCGATGTACTGACAGTAGTAATGCATGACAAGGCATTTTCATTCTTGTCATTTCTCGTCAGATAGGATGACTACTTGTACTAAACAACAACAAAGAAGAAAAGAGCACGCCACATCACACTTTGAACAAAATAATGCACTTTTTGTTAAATGGACAGAAGATGTCTGATTTAATTTCCTATCCTGCTACTTTTTAAAAGAACAATTCAAGATCCACACCACGTGCATCCTTGTATGCCAGCTGCTGCTTTTTTAACTGCATTGCTTCTCTAGATCTGCTTAAAGTTCACGGTGAAGGTAATTTGACACACCTTTTAGTTTTAAAAACAGAAATAATGTCTTTCATGCCAGAGGTTTAAGTCGTCACAAGACTAGTAGATTATGGTTTGGCCTCGTAAACGTTTACCGCTTTAAACTAACAAAAGGGAGAAAGACTATGCCTTGGCCTTATGCAGTTTTTCTAAAAAGAAAGCAACAAAATAATAAGGTTCAACTATATATTGGTATAAACTTGCAACTCTTAAACAAACGATAACTACATTCCCTACTATTAAAAGTTCAAAAAACAAAACAAAAAAAAAGGTTGGAGTAACTGGAGTTTGTTTCTGAAATATACAGTATGAATTTATGTAGCACCAGGACCAATAATAACTGCTGCTGTGCACATCAGCTGGCCAAACATAACAATGTTACAGTTGTCCATGTCTGAAATGGTTTGGTAAAGCGCAGATCAGGTAACATAAGAATCCGATCCTTACAGATGTTTATTAAACGAGTCACACTTTCCACCTTTGTTGTTCATCCACAAACAAGATATTAGTTTATTTACTTTAGGTTTAGTAGGAATACAACACTAATGGTTTATTGCTTTAATGTATAAAAGGATGTACACATTCCCTCTACTGGATTCAACTCTAATATTTATATCGAGTAAGTAGCAGCAAAGTTGGTTCCTTATGGTTCATGCGTTTTGTATACCTGCTAAGGTGCCCAGAGTGCATATTAATGAATATTAAAATATATTAGGTGTTTGAAGAATTAAAATAAACAATCCAATGTGCATTTTTAGTGTCTCAGAGACTAATGCTACCCGTGAGTAGAGAAGACATCATGGTAATCGACTGGGGGAAAAAAAATCAACATTCAGCAATCGGGGATATCTCAAATAAAACTGTATTGATTGTATCAGTATTGATCAGCGAAATCCTAGCTTTACCATGTCTAACCAGAACCTGACCATATTCTGTTCACAGGGGTATGTCACGATGTGTTGATTCTGGGCCCCAGATAAATGCTGGTTTCCAAACTTTTAGCGTCTGACAAATTTGACCTGGATGCAAAACAGGAAGATCTGAAAAGTCAATTAAACACCATTCTGCAAATAAGAACACATGATGAGAGTGTTAAAACCTCTAGTAAAAGATTTATGACATAATTATGCAATTTCTTTAAAAACATTATCCCGAGACCTCCCATGTTGTAATTTTAAACTGACCCCAACTTTTCAGGTTTTTCAGACAATCATGATTCTGCAGCGGTGGTACATCTGGGCAAACAGAACCAAGGAGCACCAAGTTTCGATTCATTTTCTTCAGCTTCCTTCATCTCGTTATTTCGTGACGTAGCCTAAAGATGATTTGCTGACGGCCAACATTAATAGCCGACCTGTGATTCGACTTCATAAAGTTTTGCTTGACTAAATTTAGAGTTCCAGTTGAGAAACTAGTCAATCTCCATGTCTGTGTACTCTGGGTGGGTTGTAAATGTGAGAACAAGTGAGAAGGCTGTGCACCATTTATACCCCTAATTGAAAATAAAGTACATACTGCCAGCATTTCTGTATAATCTGAGTGCTTTCAGAGCACATAGTCACAGCGGCGGTCGTCTCTGTGTCGACTGGCGCAGCTCCATATCTAAGTTCCTGCATGTGTCCGAACCACAGGAATTAGGTAAGGAGTGTGACATGATTTCAATTCAAAAACAATGTATTCGAACCACCGCCTTCAAACAAACACACAGACGGTCACCCCCCACCTTCCCCAGAGCTGCTTTCTTTTCTCCTCGCTACAGAGGCTCGATTAAACCAGACACATGTATGAGAGGAATTTGGAGACTTTCAGAGGGAAAACAAGAGCTGGACTTTAGCTTCAAATCTTTTATGGAAGTGTTACACACACAGTGTCCTGAAGGTATCAGATTTTTGAGCAACACTTCTCCAAAAACAATCCCATGTTGTTGTATAACGTAGAAAAGAATGTTAAACATCTAAAGTTACAAAAGAAGGAAAGACAAGGAATTGCTACTCTAGAAAAACCAAGTTAAAGGCCGAACATGTCCTGATAAAATGACTCCCTCAAATCCTTTAAGATAATCATTAAATCGACATTTACATGTAACATTTAGCAATTTAAACATGTCACATAGAAGGTCTTGAAAAAGCGGTCTACGTTTTGTCACAACCACAGTTTTAAGTCTACTTTTCGGAGACGAAGAAGATCTTCATTCAACCTACTTTTGGAAATACTTTCTTCAGATTAAATCCACTCTATTCCCAACGCAGGTATTTAGTTGTTTAGCTCAACTATAAAGTTCTGCCTGTTCAAACGCTGAAAGAATGCCTGGTGAGCATTTGAATTAAAAATAAAAAACCTTCAGACTCATAAGGGTTTTAATCTGGATAAGCAAAACTAATGAAGATGCTTTCTTCCAGTTCCTCTGTATATGTGCTGACAATTTTTCCTTCAGGAAAACGTCATTATTTTTCCACTCAACGTTGAAAAAAATAATAATAATAATAATCCCGCAGCATTTTACTGCCACCACCAAAACTTGGGGAATTATGTTTTTGGGACGCAACCTTCCACGGCAGCGGGGCCCAACCCTGGTAAAGCATGCTCCAGGTGTTTGACACATTTGACTTAGGGCCAATCATCAATCATGACAAGAAGTCGACTAAATAGTTTCTGTCAGGTGTTCTGTAGCACAGACGCATCTAAAATGCTCACCTTAAACAATGGCTTTGCTCCCGTGATTGAATAATACACTACATCTTTGGGCTTTATTTATAGGAGCTGAGGCAAAATAACACCTGGACAGAATCACAGGTCACTATTACAGATGTTTGAAGTTATTTAAATCAGTTTGAAATAAGCCCCGGACCTGATGTTGGTTTCTTTCAGCTCAATGTTAACAGTGAAACAACCAAAAAAACCTAAGATTCGATCCCTAGATGCTTGGAGAGCCACATGGATGTTCAGCTCCATGAGTCGCACTAACCTCATTGGACGGAATGCTGACAACACCTGTCGATCTCCTTTTCTCCCTCAGCTTCCTCTTCTCGATCTGTCCTTTCCCCTTCCTGGCGCTGGGACCGGAGCTCTTCTTCTCCTTCCCTTTGCTGGGACTGGGAGACGGCGACGGACTGTCCATGTCGCGGTTGCACGCCATCGCGGATCCGCAGTCCTGCTCCGTCGCGGCGGCTCCGGGAGGAAGAGGCGGGGCTCCGCTCAGGTTGGCGGCCGGGCGGAGCGCCTCCTCCTCAGGTGAGTCCAGCGCGCCGCCAGACGGAGACGGAGACCGAGCCACGGCGGAGGGGGCGCTGCGGCCCGGGCTCAGGGGGACACCGGTGGCCGCCGCGATGTCCCCCAGCATCTTAGCCCTCATCTTCTCCCGCTTCGCCTTCCACTCCTCCAGAAAGTCAGCAGCTGCGTTTGATTTGCACCCGCCTGTTGCCATGTTCGGGGCTTTTTTTCCTCCTTTCTCTGCCGCTAAAGTTCGGTGAAAGTTAACTTGAAGTTGAAGCTTCCTAATGAAACCGCATTCCTCCAGGGAAGCTGTTGACAGCGCGACAGGAAAGTACACAGAAGTGAGTCTCACTGACAACAACTTAGTTGTTTACTGAACATTTGAGTTAATCGTTTCTGTCGCAAACGCGTTTGAATAAGCAGGCGCACTTCAAAGGGGTCGCGTGCTTCTTTAAATCATCCTGTTTAAACTGGTCCGAAACGCGTTAAAAGTCACAAAAGTGGAGGAAAAAAAAAGAAGAGGGCTAGAGAGAAAAAGAGTGGAGGAGACTCACCTGTAGGAGCCGAACTGCTCGCCTCGGTCACACCTGGCCGCGAGACGCTGCGGCGAGACTCCGCGGGTGCACGCGAGCGTAGCGGCGGCACTTCCGGTGTTGTAGCGAAAAACGTCGCCCTGTTATCAGGGGCAGGAGGAGGGCGGGAGCGCGGACTTCAGGACGCACGTTTCTTTTACCATCAAGTCTGCTGCGAACAAGCAGAAAATACAAGATGAGAAGTATGGAAATGTATATTCCATTTATATGGTGTTTAAAATGTGACCTTACTGAATTTATTCTAAATTAAAAATACCCTATTTTTAATAACCAATGGGAGATCAAATGCTTCAACCTAAAGGTGTTTTCTGTGGGCGGGAAAGAAGGATTCTCTGTACCAGTCTGTTGTACAGCATTTCAAAATGAGCCTCTGCCTGAAGATACTGATGTTGCACAAGCCTCTGTTAACAGTCTTTGTAAGTATCTTTGTTTTATTGTCCTTTTTCTCGCGCCGTCTACTTGACAGCATACAACTAGAAGGTGCATTCAGGCTTCGGTCAGAGTCCTGACCCCAACCTAAAGAAGACCTTTGGGATGAATAAGCATCGACATCAACAATCCTCTCATCCAACATCAGTGTCTGACCTCACGGATGGGCTTCTAAAAAAATAGTTACAAAATTCTAATGAAGGCGCCTAAAAGCCCTCAGAAAAAAAAACGTTTAAGATGACCGAAACCATTATGAAACTATGGTTGAATAATGGAATTTCACTAAAGTTACCTTACGTCTGCAAAGGTAGACAAGAGAACAGCTTTTCGCAGTCACAACTTATTAACGTTAAAGAAAACATTGAACACAACTTTGTGGGTTTATTAAGTGAAACAACTCTCCACTATTAGTAGCAGAAAACGCAGTTTTAGTGAAGTGTGGAAATCCAGAGAAATGAAATCATTTTTGCATTCTGCCTTTTCCTCCCCAAGCAGGGATTTAAGCCTGCCATAGGGGTGGAAGAGCAGAATCTAATTTCATGCTGCAAAAAAAACGATTTACAAATTTGCCCTGCTGGAGGGTGTGATGTTAATAGATTGTTTGTGCAAACCTGCAAATATTCCTAACCTAATTCCCATCTTTATTGGGTGAGCTTCAAAACTGTTCCCCTTTTTTGGCCACAAAAGCACCCAAAAAAAAAAAAAAAAAAAA
>JAVLVB010000106.1:1163013-1304727 GCA_032876305.1 Orestias chungarensis | reverse complement strand
AGAAGGGGGTGTGATTTTGGGGGGGGTGGGGGTTGTAATAATCGGGATGAAGTAGCACTTTAAAAATAAAAAAATAAAAAGTGGGAACTGCACAGCACACACACAAAAAAAAAAAAAAAAAAGAATCAAGAGAATGTGGCACAAATAAAATCAGGTGAAGGATTATCTGTTCTTCAGTGACAGCTGAGAGAGGAAACCAATGCAAGTGTGTGTGTGTGTGTGTGGTTTTTTTCTTCTTTTATGTACAACTAAGGCTTACTGGTTAAATAGTTTTCAGGCTTTCCCACCCACATCACTCTCACACAACCCTTTCTTTCTCCTCTTTTTTTTTTTTTTTTTGCTCCGTAAACTCAGCGCTTCTATCAGAACAGCAGCCACGCCAATCAGGAGGACCGCGGTGGAGGAGGAGGATGGATGGATGAATGGTGTGAAGGCGGCGGCGGAGCAAATAAAAAAAGGAAGAGCTGGGAGGAACGGAAAGCAAAACAAAGAGTCTCGTCTCTGATGTCTGTTGCAATTAATATCTAGATGTGCAATTCAATTAGTCGCTGCCATGGGGGGACTAGCGGGTGCAGGAGACTGGGCTGGGCGGGAGGGTTCGGTTTCTACTTGGAAAGCTTGCTAATGACTCGAATGAGCGCTCCGTTCTCGTCCTTTAGTCTCTGGTTGTCGGCTTTCAAGTCTGGGAGCATCTGAAAGGGAATAACGGGAAAGAGGGAAGGAGGAGAGAGAAAGAGACACAGAGAGAGAACTTAGACGAGTCTCGACACGTCCTTTAACCACCTCAGCTTGTTGTGCAACAACATTTCTCATGTTTGTGCATATAAAATAAAACTGGGATAGCAGCTCAGATCCGAGTCAAAGGCCACTAAAGTAAAAGGCTCACACCACAGGCCAGAGATCCTTAGAAAGCCATGCAGAATCTGAGCGTCTGCTCACCAGCAGCCAGGAAAAAAAAAAAGAAAAGAATCACACACAGCAGAGAGAAAAAGTTCTGCTTTCTCAAACCAAATTCACGCCAGGAACAAACAACCAGCTGTTAAATGTCAGGAGTTAACATTTCTTCCACATCCCGACCCGATTCAACAATAAATGAGACATGTCTGAGCTGATGAGCCTAAATTCGGATGTTTAAAGAAATTAAAAAGGACATATGCAACCTGTCATGTAGTTCTGGGATCTACTTGATTATATCACAAATTAAGAGGAATTTTTAAAAACCAAACTTCCCAGGTGTTCATAAAAGTTCCTCAATTTCCTTAAAAGTATATAAAATAAATAAAAACATTTGCAACAGTTTAGGTTAGAATTTTTTACTTGAACTTGAACTAAACAGGGTCTCCTATAGCTTTCCTCTATCCACTAAATGGCAGTTTTGTTCTCAGCTCCTAAGGAGACATCATAGAGGGGTATTTTTGGCAACTACTCCTAATTATGGCTCTCAATGACCAACCTTCACATCGTTTTCGATGATTTTGTCCTTGACCTGACACACAAATCCTTATAAATCCGACACACTTTCTTCTACTTTACAATGAAGCAATTTCTGTTTGTCCCAATCAAAATAAATGAAGTTTCTGTTTGAAATGTTGTAAAATGGGAAAAAAAACAAAAAGATAAATCGACGAGGTCCAGTACAGTCGATTGTCTACTTCAAAGAAGCTATATCATGCAATAAAAATCAGAAGGAGTCAAACTGATGGACTGAGCTACCTCAGAAGCATCAAACCACAAAAAGGACACTTTCCTATACAGCGCTTTGAAATATTTTAATGCATATCTCCCTTTAGTAATTTTATCAGTATAACTTATTAGGCATTAGTTTTCTGAAAGCCCTCCAACAGTAGCGGACTGTAAATGGAGAGTGTCCTGCTTTACATAAGGCAAACAGCCTCCCCAATCCGAAAACCAAAAGCTCTGGGGAGGCAAAAGAGGATGAAACAGTCAGAGTAGGGCGACTGGACACCTGCCTGTTTACGGGTCTGGGGCAGAGCACAAATGGAGCATTAGAAGAAAGGAGAAGGCAAAGAGGAGCAAGAGGAGGAAGACAGAAGGTGGTGTTGGACAGACAGACGTGGCTTAGAGGTCGCTGGAGGGCAGCTGGCTGCAGGCCGACTGTGAGAGCTTGGCCACCACGCGGGCCAGGGCCCGGTTCTCAGCCTGCAGCCGCTCCTTAGCTTGCCGCAGGGCCTGAACCTGCTTAACCTGCGGGAGGTTCTGCAGGGAGGGCGGGGTAGAGAAGAAAGACAAAGGGGTAGGAGACGGAGGGTAAGAGTGGCAGAGAAGAGGAGAAATGTGTTTAAAGATAAAAATAAATAACAAAAATTAATACAGAAAGGATGAAAAAAAATCAACCAAGAGATAAGAGGGAACAGCAGGAGGAAGAGAGGGAAACAGAAAAAGGAAAATTATTAGAAAATGGGACATGTCTGGAAAATAGGAATGATTAAGAGCTTTCCGTTAAGGCAACTGCGTGTTGGTTGTAGAAATAACGGCTAAGAGACACGGATAAGATCCTCAACATCCTTTCATCACACAGATACAACAACCAGCTTACCGGGATTATAAACAACTTTATGCTCTCTCTTCTTTCAATCAATTTTCCACAAAAGGAAATGATTATTCGCACGTCAATACAGGAGTCTGAACACTGAAGGCCACAGGTAACATAGTGGCTGAGCACAGGTTACAGGTGAGAGAAACGGCCATAAAACATTACAGAAAAAAAGAACCCTTCACATCTCATTCTAATTCCTAGCAAGCTCAGGTTCCTGTTGTGCATCCAATATCATTTACGTTATTACATTATCAGTTCACCTCAAAGGGTGAAAGTCAGGGTCTATTTAACCATCTAAGTTTATAACATACATATTGCTTGAGCATTTCTTTCCATAATTTGTTTTGCCTCCACTTAACTTTGATAATCATTCCTTGCCATAATACGGTATTATTCTTGAGATTTATGGTTATGCGGAATGAATGTATATCAAGTTTCAAAATCAGCACGTCAGACACTAAAGAAAGAAAACCATTTACCCCAGACTGGTACTTTAAGACGGTATTAGACTTTTGCAGATAAAGGTTGAAATATTACCAAAAAAAGTTGTTCTACTTCATCATGTGGAGCAGAAATGTACAGAGACAAACTGTAAAATAAATAATGCATTCTCATTACATGTATGCATGCAACATTTGGTACCTTAAGTTCCTCCTCCATCTCAGAAATCTTCCTTTCTAGAGCTCTTCTTTCCTGTTAGGACAAAAAAGAAAGGTTAAGGATGAACCCACCATCACCAGATTTATGGGAAGCTTTTGCTTTGTGAACACACACACACTTCACTCGCATGTCCTATAAGAGGTGTGCAAGCAACAGGCAGGTCAGGCCTAAACAGTCAGTGAGTTAAACTGTAGACAGTTTTTCTAAAGGCAGGAATGATTCTGAAAATAGGTCGGCAGATAGTACAGAGGTCGCCGAAATCCTGAATGAGAAACCCAAATGTTTAAATGTAAAAAGCTGCAATTGCTTAGGGGGATCACAAATTGGCTAGATGTGAAGTCACTAATACAAAGAGATTTTTTTGAAACGTTAAAGCATCAAAAAACATGCAAGGATCAAATATATCTATATGTATTTTTTAATGGCATTTTAAGGTCTAAACTGGATAAATGCATGTTAACAACACACGAAAAATAAGCAGTCCAAAGAGATTGTGAACACACACTGCTACTAATGTTCGAAAAAAACAGAGAAGAGGTAGCTGTGCTCTGGGTGGAGAGCCTGATGGATGCCAGCTACTGCAGCACAAGTGACCCTACAGGCGGCAGCAAAGAGGAGGCCGTTACACAAACTCATGGTAAGATCATACCACCACCCAGCTGGCAGGGGGGCCTGCTTGTTACCTTCAGACATAAATCCATTTGCATCGTTACCGGGGTGTTTAAAACATGTTCTCATTTTACAAAAAAAAAAAGGAAGTTAGTCTGAGACACAGAGAAAACTGTAATAATCTAATTTTAGTTCATGGTTATGTAACAGGAGTGAACACAGAGGCTGGTGAAGTAGTGCTGCAGTTACCCTTTTCTCCATCTCAAGCTGGGATCGGTCCGCGTAGCGTTCCTGCCTCTGCGTTAAAAAATCAAAACAAAAACACATTGTTAAAAGTAGAATTACATGGAAAATGCATTTTTAGTGATGATCAGTAAAAAACTGTGCATACCTGTGTGGCTTTCTCTAACTGTAACTTCAAGTTTGCCAGCTCCAGGTCAGTGTCGCGTAACTGGGCCTTCAGCTTCTCGTTCTCAGCTAAGATCTGCTCATACAACTGGGAAAGACGTCGAAATACGTTTACATGCCAATTTACCACCTGACGAAGTACTGTATTTAAAGATCATTAGAATTCATAGTATTAATGTTCTGTATCTCCTTTGGTGCAAAGAGGACCAATCATAACAAGGATCCACTTAACCTTTCAATGTTTTATTTCTTGTGATTTGATTTTTCATGTTCTTTAATGATTTGATATCTGATGATCTAAAGCTAAATCCAAACGCATACTTTCTTGTAGTCAGTGGCGTCCTCTCTATCCAGTCGGCTTGAGTACGGCCTTCGACTCTCGCCATACGTACGGCTAAAAGGAGCATCGTTGTGATCCAGATATGAAGTGCTCTCATATCTAGAACAAATACGTTGGCGACATCAGAGACCAAAACTTCGCAGTTCAGCAGCATTCAGGAAATGATAATATGGCTCCAACTTACCTGCTCAATCTGTCACTCTGTAAGAAATCAAGAAACAAAGGAAACGTTAAAACACAAACTGGAAAAATGTACTTTATACCAGATCTGTCCCTCTAACTAGCCTGTGTAATATTCAATTGAAAGGTCGTTTTATGTAGCGATTATGTTATTTTTAATTGTTTTAGAGACCTCCTGGTAGCTGGAAAAGCCACGACCTAAAGGGTTTCCTGTACGTTTGAGTCTCCATGCAGAGATAAACACTCGCTTCCTGTTCAGTCGCTGCTCCACCCAGCTTAAGTGACGGCTAACAGCTGGTGATCCTCCTCCTCTCCCTCATGGCCGACTTCAAACAACTATCGTCCATCTCACTCACTCACTGTTGAACTTCCTGTTTGGAAGAGAGCCCCTAATGAGTTTCCGAAGCCGCCTTTTTCTGCCCATGACTAGTCGGCAGCGTCGATGTCATGACCTATTGGAGGCGTTTATTTTTGTCTTCTATCTGAATATAAAACCTTAAACTGCTCTAAAGAAGTGTTTTGATTCCCTACACAAAGCCTCTGTGCTGCCTCAGTAGTATCTGCACTTAAACAAAACTCCAGACTTCCTTTTTTTATATAGAATGTGTTTCCTGAAGCTAACAGTACATTTGATTCTTAAGGTCAACTCCGTGACAGACGATCACCAGAACAACACTGGGAAAAATGCAGACGATAAACATGTGAGAGGGGAAGTCACAGCTGTACAAGGCAGAAGAGTGACCACCATGTGAGAGGAAACAAAAAGGACACAATATGTAAAACTGGAATAAAAATATAAAAAGCTGAAGAGAAAGTATGAAAGAATGAGACTACTTTGATTGGACAGACAGGTCGAGGTTTCAGTTTATGCCCTAATAGTGTGTGTCGTCAGTTACTTGTGACTCTCCCCTGCTGCTGCCATCCTCCGAGTCCGACTGCTGCTCAGGGTCATTTTCGTCACCCTGGAATAAAAAAATTTTTTTTTTTTAAATCAAACACCGACTCAAAGACTGACGTTTTAGGACTTCGCTATTAGAACGATCACGGCAGAGCCTAAAAACACAAGCCTTACATCTTGACTCCAGAAGGACACACCGGTGGAGCGTCTCTTCTCACGGGGCCGCCTGCGATCCCGTATGGAACGGGGATGAGACTTATCCTCACCCTCCTTCTCCTCATCCTTTTTGTCCGACTCTGGCATCAAAGATGATATTTTTTACTATTAACTCTAATATTGCTTGTACTATTTAATCTTTATATTGTTTATGTACTAATTCATTGTAATTTTATTATGTTATTATTTCTTTGTAACTTAAGACATTAAAAAAAGAAAAAACAATATATTAAACTATTTAAAACTTTTATTAATGGATCTTCACCAAGAATTTATTTAATATAAAACAAATTCTTATCTGCACAATTACAATCGTCATACTTAATTTTGGAATTGCTGTTTGAGGAAACATTGGATATTTGGATGCCAAGATCTTACAAGAAATCGGGTCTAAGCCTCAATAAACTACAATTTTAGTTCATTTGAACTAAAAACTAAAATTTTCTTTGGAAAATGAAATTATACTTGTAAGCCTAATTAAACTGTCAACTTTGGTATTTTCTGAAAAGGTTTTGGAAAAGGGCTGACCTTTCTCCGTGTCTCGAGAGGATCTGCTATAAGATGAGGTGATCCCCGTCAGACTGTTGGGCCTGTTGAGGAAGCTGGAACTGGAAAACGAGGAGCTCGAGTACGGAGCCGTGGAGGCAGTGCTGACGTTGGAGGAGGAGGACGAAGACGAAGGCCGATAACGCTGAACAGAAAACCAGACGCGAAGGAGAAATATGAAGGGTGGTAATGACTGTGGACAATCTGGCGCGAGCAATAGGGAAGATGAAGCTTGTACCTCTTCAAAGCTCCGGTACTTCGATCGGTAGTCATCCTCCTTGGTCTCGGTTTCCTTCTTCTCCTCCTGCTGCTTCTCCATGTCTTGTTTCTCGTTCTCCTCCTTCTCCTCCTCGCGGGTCTTTTGGGGACGACTCCTGCCGATGGTTTTTTCAGCCTCTTGCAGGTCGGTCAGAGTCACACCCTTAAGAAAAAAAAAAATATATATAATATATTTAGTAAAAAGGGATGTCAAGCTTTTGGAAGGTCGTTTTTTTTAAATCACCATTATCATGCAGAAAAAAAACTAACCTGTGTGGATCGCCTTGACTGCCGGGCCTGTCGGGATCGAGCTTTCCTCTGAGATTCCGACTCCTCGTCTCGCACCGGCGTCAGGTACGACCTGATGGAGACGACAGTTTAGTCCTTAGTTTTATGCAAGACCACTTCTCTGAATCCCAGAGTTTACCCAGATCTTTGGGGTCAATAATGGATCGACACATGTAGGTATAAATGGAAAAGTGGAAAAAAAGGAATAGAGAATAGATGAATGGATTCCAGAAGGAGGGATAAAAAAAAAAAAAAGACGCGGACGGACTAAAGGAAAGAAGTGAAGGACTGAAGGAAGGAAAGAAGGAGATAAGTGAAAAGAATAAAAGGGAGCAAAGAATGACAATAACAAACAAAATCTTTTAGACATTCTAAAAACCGTATTTTCCTTTTCCATACTTGGACAGACCTGGAAAAATATTTTAATTGCACAAGCTTTTAAAATGTATAGACACCCATATTTACTGGATAGATGGTTTTATTTTCAAGCCCCAACTGAAGAGACATTTTTGCTTTATGAAAGGGTTAAAACACAACTGTGCACAGGTTTGTGATTAAAGGAATTGTAGTCATAAAACCCAAAAACCCATCAAGTATTTCCTCAAGCTGTTTCCATGGAAAACGCATATTTCCAGTTTAAAACAACTAAAGAGCTTCCACTTAAGTTTGGAGCCCGCTTCTGTCGGCCTCACAGCCGTATGAACTCTTGTCGAGGAAAAGAGCGTCGGCCTTGAGCGAGAGACGCACCTTCGGCCACATTCCTTTTATGGGGAGGTTGCTGGAGCGGTCCGGACTCTCCCACAGAGACAGGTGGCTCATTTCAGCACCGCTGCAACAAGACGTACCAGCGGCTCTACTTAAAACACACCCGCGCAAACATTTTCTCCCTCACAGTGCGTGTTCATTCAGCTTTGGTGGTATAAAATTGAGCAAAGGAATCTGGATTGGCGTTTTGACAGTGGGAGGAGCTCTTTAGGGTTGAAATATGCACGGAGAAATTAACACGTAAACCGTGAGTTACCTGCGTCGTTCTGAGCCGGTCACTATGCCAGTGAGTGCGGTAGTGGTTGATATAGCTGCAGTGGTAGTGGTAGATGTGGTGGTGGTGGTAGACCCAGTGTTTAAAGAGGGGATAACAGCAACAGAGTCCTTTTCCTTCTCACTCTCGGCGCTCTCCTCTGACCAGTACCTGGCAATACAGTGGGAACTTTATTGATTAAAAACACACCTGACCATTCAAGTCAGCTGCTGTTGGAAGCAAAAGAACAAAAAACCCTCTTTAGAGTTTGAGTGATCCGTCTCCACAAGCTATAACTTATAGCAGGTGAGAGCCTCACCTGCTGGCGTAGCCAGTTCGGGTGGAAGAAGAACCCAGGCTGGAGAGGAGGCTGCGATGGCCTGTGGGTGAGGTAACAGACGAGGAGGTGGTGGTTGTCGAGGACGAGGTGGTGGTGGAGGAGCTCAGGTCTTCATGTCTTCTGCCAAAAGAGCCGCTGCAGAGACGAGAGTTGTAATCAGATTACAGAACATGAATCTTTCCGCTCATTTCAGTAGACGTTTCAATTCCATGCATCTCCTCTGAACCGCTTGCGTGCGCAATTTCTTCGCCGAAGGCCGAGTTCATCAGCATTCGACATAAATCTGAAGGAGTTTATGAGACCATGTTAACTAGATCTCCAGGAAACACACAAGCCTCCAAAGAAATGACTCCAGCAGAGTGTCAGTGAGACCTGGAAATCTCTGCGGAACATGACGTCTGAGCAGCCGTGATGCCTCTTAAGGGAAAATCCAACAAAGGTTCAGTCTGCATCAGCTGGTTAGAATCCCTTTTTATAGTTACGTTGTTAGGGTTTTATTGCCATTTGCTCTTTAACATTATGAGCCAGTTTCACAGGTCAGATCTGCAGAGATTGAGGAGAGAAGAGTTTGTACAAGCTGGGCTGGAATGACTCAGATTATTATTGGCTTTTACTGATCGTGGGAGGACAATGATGGCATAGTGAGAACTAGAGGTCATTAATTACCGTGATAGCTTACACAATATTTTTGATTATATTTACAGTTCTTTGTAATAAACTCATCTTTTACTCAAATATAACAAAATTTTGTGATAGTCCAACAAAGTCGTGCTTAAAAAAGGTAAGTAACATGCACATGAACGTCTGAAGATAAATGATAAGATACTGTTGTTTTTATAACTTTTCCTGTATTTAATGTATTTGTAATCCAAAACTCATTGCATCTAAAACTTCAGAGCACGCAGTAGAGAAAAACTAACACGTTTGGAGTATCAGACATTACTGCATAAACCCAGGGGAGACCGAAAACATCCAGCAGAGCAGAGAGGCAGACAGAAAGGACAGCAGGGTGTGGAGGCAGCGGTATACCTGCGGTAAATGCTGTAAGACGGGTAGTGGGAGGAGGGCGGCAGCCAGGGTTTAGTGTTACAGGTGTTAGGGTCCAAGCTGGAGGTTGACGAAGACTTGGCCGGCACGTCCCGCGTGCTGCCGCTCCGCCCTAGCGCTAGCGTATGGGACGTGCTAGTGTGTCGGCACGCAGGTGGGCAAAGGAGTTAGCGGTGGAGGTGCGTGCGCACACACAAACACACACGGACAAACATTTACATATAAAAAACACACAAAACAGAGGTAAGACTGTGAAGCTCTGACTAACTGCAGACATGGCAACACAAAGCTGAATAATTAATATTGTAAAAAAAACGAGGCAGCTTTCTTTTGTAGCAATATTTACAGGAGAGCTTTTGATAGACGGCTTACAGCAATAATTTGTCAAATTATGAATGCAGCTTTACAGTAGTCTACGCTCATGTGTCATAAACATGCCAGGGAGTGTGATTTATCCAATCCAACACACAATAGAGAGGCTTGTTAAAATATCCCAAGTGATGCATTTGAATCGCAGCAAAGCGGTTTCACAGATCAGGTACAGTCATGCAGCGAACTGCAGCACAGGTGGAGGCGCCGGGCTGATTTGATACAAATAAAAGCAAATACATACATATCGGCTGACTGATCAGACGACTGTGAAAAGCAACCAGTGAAAGATTGCAGCTACGCTTGGTATCAGTGAGGTCAGATACTGGGGTGAGGGATGGAGGTCGGGCAGCAGCTAACCTGCGCTGGTAGCTGGAGGTTCGGTTGGTAGAGGAGCTTCCTTCACTGTTTTTCAGATCGTCATCCCAGCGTCGCCGGGTGTATGAGCCACTACGTATCAGAGCTGTCGAGTCCCTGCGAAAACACAAGCTACAATGGTACCAAATACTTGTAATAGATGCATGTTTATGTTCAGGTCTGTCTATTTGCTCAATTTGGTTTGGTTCTAACAAGTGATATAATCAAGGCATTAGTGCATTAAATTATGATAAAGGCTTAAAGGTACAGGCACCACACATGGGATCTGGGCTTTTTGCCTGCAACATAAAGCTGTGAGCAACAAGATTCAATCATGCTACTGCATGTTTGCACAGAGACGCTGCCTGGCTCCAGGGGTTCACCTGTTTTCCTTCTCGTCGATGTCTGAAGCGCTGGCAAGTCTCCTCGGGATTGTTGGGGCCACGTAAGCGAGTCTGGTTCCTTTGTCCTTCTCCTGCGGGACGCAGAATCAAACAGAATGTTGTACTAGTTTATGAAAGCATTTTTGTAGATGTGTCAAAGCCTAAGAGAAATAATTCAGCTCATCACTTCGGACCTTTTCTTTTTCCTTGTTGTCCAGGGATGAGGTGAGGCGAGGGCTCGAGGCAGAGCGCATCACGCCTGTAGTGTCCTTTTCCCTCTGCGCCTCTTTCGTGGCTGTGATCTCAGAAAGTGCCCCGTAACTGCCTGTCTTCCTCAAACCCAGGCGCCAGGACGCCGGAGACTCGTCCTTCCTCTCCTCCTCCACTTTGGTTGAGACCTTTCCAGCAGGCTGAACAACCTGGAGAGCGCAAGAGCGTTACAGCAGCGCAGAGAACACTCAATTATGCATTTATTTTCATAATTATTGCAACACTCTTAGTGATCTTAGTGAACAACAAACAGGAGTCACATCAAACACTTGCCGATTAATTCATACACGTATTCATACCCTTGAACTCTTCCACATTTTATTGTGATTTGTGCAACACAAATCAGACAGCTAATAATATAATTCACATAAAGGTTTACATTTGCTCGATTCCCTCTGGACTTTGACTGAGCCATTCTATCATAGTTTAATAATCGGTAATTTAGTTAGAGGGCTTACTTTAACGATGGTTTTGAGTTATGGTGGTTCAATCAAACCAAGTGAGCTTAACTATCCATGCTAAAGATAAGCAACCCCAGTAGCGTGATGCTAGCACCACCAACCAAATGCACAAAGAACTTCCTCGACCTTGCTTTGTGACACTTAGATACTGTCAATACTGCAATATGAAAGCCCAATAAAATACAACTACGTTTGTTATAGTGATGTGACACCATGTGGAAAGCTCAAGGGGAACAATTACTTATGCAAAACAAACATAGTTTGTGTTTTTAAGGATAAAAGCCAAGAATAAAAGAATCCTTCCCGTCATAATTAACAAATGATTCCTCTTGGTTTTAGCAAAAAAAAAACACTGACCACATAAAATTTTAACCTCTGTTAGAGGATGGAAGCAGTTGAAAACACAAAAGTCACACAAACATGGTAAATAAAAAGCAAGTGAGAAAAAAAAAAAGCACCATGTAATGTTTATGAGTGAAAGGGAAGTTCAATCACTTGTTGGATTTTTCCACCGGGGTAAAAAGCCACAGTTAAACAAAAATCCCAGAATTTCACAGGGAATTCAAGTTTTGTTTTGCTTTTACATGATTATACAAATATTTATCTCAGTGGCAAGTAAAAAGTTAATGGGAAACCGGATATGATTAATAACCCTTCTATTTGAACGTGGAGCCCGAAGAGAAGGGAGAAGGAAGCAGTCTGCGGTTGACCCCGCAGCGCAGGTCAACAGCTGCCGTCCCCTGAAGACATCACAATTTAGCACGGCACAAAATTCTTTAGCAGGCCAACCCTGGGAGGTGGAAAAATCCTACATCACCTGGAACAGGTTTGGGAGTCAGGGGAGATTTTAGTGCTTTGTGAGAGCACGAGTGCATGTCGGATGAGACAACAACTCTGGTGCACACCAATGCCTCACCATAGGTTTTTTGGGCACGAGAGAAATGCCAGTTTTGCGCAAACCTTGACGCCACAATGCAGGACAGCCCGGCTCCGCCAAAGGCATGAGAGGTGTAATGTAATCAAACTAAGAATAAAAGGCAACCGTGGCAAAAGCCGAGGATGATCAATAAGGACGGACGGGGAGGAAAGAGAGCAGGAGTGAAAAAAAGAAAAATGGCAGAATAAGACAGAAGCAAAAGAAAGACAGTTTGTGCGTAAAGGCAGGCATTTCAAACCCGGGTTTGCGCCACATGGTGCCAAACTGAGAGCACTGAGGTGAAATAATTTTAGAGCATTAATGTAAAAAATACTCTCAGAGAAAGGTAACTTATAATTGTTAACTTAATTTTGTCACAAATTATTTACTTCAATCAGTAGCATCCAGAATATTTCAGTTGGTTTTCGGTAATCAAACAAGAAGTCACAGCAGCTAAATAATAATAATAATAATTGAAGGAAGTGAAATGCAACAAGAAAACATGGTTTTCTCATGCTCAATCTGGATGAGTTGTAGACACTTTTTGCCAGCAGAGGGCAGCAGTTTCAATAGTGACAACAACACTTATGCTGCAAGGCCAAACCAACTCAAACAGCTTTACACACAACTCTGCCAAGCCCTGAGGTTCTCCATAACTGCTGCCTGGCAATGGTCTATTACCTCCATTATTAGTAAAATACATCCAAGTTGTGGTTCTAACATAAAAAAATTAAGCGCTATAGAAGTATGACTACTTGCGAGGCATTGCATAAAGTTGGTCATGCTTTTCTTTAAGTATTGCACCGTCTAATGAATCATATCTGGTTTGTGGCGAAACAACTCCCGACTCCCTTAAAGGGTTTTATACAACGCAATCTCCAAGACTGAACTGTTCTAATAAGAAGTTCAACCAAGAACAGACGAGACCGTTTTGCGCTGGGTTTTACCTTCTTAACAGGTGAAGTGGGCGTCGTCACCTGATTCGTTGGACTAGTTGGAGATGATGTGCCGACGGTGGCTGCCGTGGTCGTTGTGCTGCTGGTCACCGCTGCCGGAGGCTTGCTCTTGTCTTAGGGTGTTATAAAGAAGGAGGAAAAAAAATGAGCCTGGACAAATGTCTCACTTATAGCAATGTGCCCCCCCCCATCTGGACGTAAACCTCACCTGCTTCATTTTCAGACTCTGAATCTTCTTCCTCCTCCTCTTCGCTGGAGCAGCTCGATTCGTCCTTCTTTCCCTCTTCCACTTCGTCCACCTTCTCTGGTTCTAAGGTCTCGATGCGTGGAGCGGGCTTTTCTGGCTCCAAAAGCAGCGTTTCCTTGCTGAAACACAAATTAGAACAGAAAATTGACGACTTTTGCTTCAGGCCGCTGGATGACAGCATGATTTTCATGCAGGTTAATATTCTCACTTATTTTTTTCTCCCCATAGGAAAACCCTGTTTATACCTCTTGAGTGGTTTCAGCGATTGGTTGTTGTCGCCTGTGGTTGTTGTTTCAATCAAAGGAGACTTCCTAACATCCTTCTTCTCACTCAGCAGCTGAAATAAAGAAAACTGGATGACACTCAGATTCCAGGACACATGCCTCAGAAGTCCGTTCAAACAGATCAAGCTCGACTACATTATCCAATCAGTGACAGACCAGGTTTTGCTTCTTTTGTAGTTCTTCCAAGTATCCCAACACATCTTCGTCAGATACATCGAAAGCAGTCTGGCCCTGAGGGAAAGAGGTAAAAGTAAGTATCGCAGAACACCAGCTGACAACTATAAGCTTCCATCACCCACCATTTTATTAACAAGCTCCATGTCACACAGATTCTCCACGAGAATCCGACATGCCTCTTCTTTGCCCCAGTGAGCCGCCGCATGAAGAGGCGTCCAGCCATCGAAGTCTTTAATATTAACGTCATACCCCGCCTGGATTAAAAGCCTGCACAATGATGGGTTTGGGAAAAGGGGGACAAAAATTGTTTGCAGCAATTAGGGAGTTCTGTCGATGGATTTGGTTTGTTGCAAGCTAATCCTTTAAGAAGGTACAGGAACGTTACAACCCTGAGTTAGATTAACTAAACAAGTACCTACAAAAGTATTCAACAGTATGTATATTGCACACACAAAAACTGTAAGGAGGATATATTTGATTCATTGTGAAGCCCCATTTCTAACTAAACAAAAAAATGTATTCTCATCAACCTTGTGGTGTCCACAACCCACGTTTGTCCAACAGATTTATTTTCGCCACCATCCTTTAAAGATCTGTGGATTGCACAGTTAATTTTTTCCCTGAAAACAGATTCTCGGAAATGAACTGCAGATCTTTGCAGCTACAAACTGTTCTAAAAAGAATGTTTACTTCAGGTCTCATCTACAAAAAGCCTCAGAACTACTACAGGTCCTGTTAAAAAAGGGGGGAGCTGCACATCTCTGCAGGCCAGGTTTTGTAAATATGCCATACCGTTATTTATCTTTTTTTTTTCTTCAGATGATGGATTAAACATTGTTAGATCACAAAAGCTTTAACATATTTGCCTTGGTCTTTCATTTGGGGATATCGGAGCAAAGGTGTTTACACAACAATTAAGCTCAATTTGAGTTTGCCACATAAAAAACACAAACATTTAAGAACATTGTAATTTTGCAATAATCAAATGAGACAAAGTTTAAGGGATATGAAACAAAACAATCTGATAGGTTTAGTTTTATTGCTAAAACTGGACCAACAGCTAACACGTCACAGGACTTCGAAGAATCACAGGCAGCAGTGTTCTTGGCAAACATCCCGGAGAGGACGAGCGAGTCACTGTGGCTCCTGAGTTCAAGTATCACGAGTGTATTAACAACCCGCTGAAACGATTTCAAAACATAGCAAGAATGACGAGATGCACCTACTCTGCTAAATCTTTTCAAAAGCCAACTCTGTCTCCAAATAAACCCAATGAACCAGGTTCATGCTTCAGGACGCCACAGATGTGCAAGTCGTTGCAAGCTCCAGACAGTTTTTTGTAGCGGGTAACTCAGCACTTACTTTAAAACCTCAACGTATCCTTTCGCAGCGGCTACATGGAGCGCCGTCCCGCCGGATTTGGCGTGCCGGGTGTCCTCAATCTCACCGCTGTTCAGCCACTGCCTGGCATCTCTCAGCATGATGCGCTCCTCCTCTTTTCGGGCTGCCTCGATGTCCAACCCTGGAGACATGAAGACAATCGATGTCAATAAAACCAAGCGCTAATCAGCTTTTCACACAGTTGACTGTACCTGGAATGACTGATCGCTGTGCATACCAGAAAGATGTCTCACTTTGCTTTATTTACAGTTTGTCAGGTGATGTCAGTCCCACTTCTGCACAGGCACACACGCACCCACCACACAATTACAAAACAATTCAGTTTAAATCGTACGCATCACTGTAATTATCTGCAGCCAAGTCTTTGTGTTATATGCTGCAATTCAGGCTCGGTAGAGGAAAACCAGATAATTATAGCTCCACCTCCACATGCAAGGGTTTTGTTGAGTGCTGTTTTTTTTATGCTTTGGGGAACTGTTTGTGCCACTATCCAATAAGTTGGACAACACAATAGTTGCAAATGCAGACACTGCTAAGCTGGTTAAGTGGGTCAGTATGTCAGTGTTATGCAAACCATAGAAGGAAACGGAGAAAACGGATCCATCTTACGGCGACGCCGGGTCTAAAAACTTAATGTCGAGCTTCGACTGCACTGAACTACATCATAAAAAGTATTTAAAGCTAAAAAAGTAAAGTCTGTGACTGTACACTTTGCTTTGAAAACGCTTGCTTTTAAGGTTTTGAGAGACAGAAAGATG
Source organism: Orestias chungarensis (assembly GCA_032876305.1). Taxonomy (NCBI): domain Eukaryota; kingdom Metazoa; phylum Chordata; class Actinopteri; order Cyprinodontiformes; family Cyprinodontidae; genus Orestias; species Orestias chungarensis. The sequence goes on along the minus strand of JAVLVB010000106.1, from coordinate 1,288,783 downwards.
TGACTCGGGGAAAGTTTGAGTCATGCCGCTTCGTTTTACTTTCCAGAGGTTCAAGTTTATTCAGATGGATTTTTATCTTGTAGACTAACAAAACGGGAAGTGTTACATGCGTTTGTTTTCATACAGCTCTACTAAGATGCCCTTAAAGGAGATGAGGGCAACCAATTATGGAAAGCTTCTAAAGTCATCATCAAATCAGTAAATGGAATCTGTGTGTTATCTCATGTTCATTGGAGATAACGCTGTTCTGTGCCCATCATTAAGCCGTGGGACCAGCAGTGTGCTGTGGGGATGAATAAAGTACAACATCTGAACCGAAACGTTAAAAAAAAAAACATGCCTTTTTATATGTAAAAATGGTCTAGTCAAAGTCCAAAACCTAGTGTAATCTGCTAGAGTTTGTGCTACTTTCTCAGACTCCAAGTCAGCTCAGGACCAGCGTGTTACACTAGATCATTCAAATTGGTTCATGATAACTTTGGCCAAAAAGGTAAAAGAATTAGGGAAATTATCCTTTGTTTTTTTTAAGAATGCATATCATAAAAATTTAATAACTAATAGTGCAAGACTTAAATATTTATGAAGCATTTTGTTGCAAAACTAGCACTTTGACACAATTGCCTTTGCTAAAATAAATGTGAGTACTATTACAGAAGATAAAATGTTATTTCTTTCAAAAATCAAAACTCATTTTTTAGAGTAGATACTGTAAAGGAAAAATTATTTGTGTATCTGGACCAAAACAGCTCTCAAGAGAGTAAAGGTTGCGGATCACAGCTCTAGGTTTAAGAAATAGCGCAGACCTAAACCCTAGTAATAACCGCAGTTGTGGACAATCCACAGAGAATCAAAAAACAAAACCATAAAACTCCAATGAAAACATTGTGAGTGTCCTGAAAATCCTATAACATAAAAAAAAAAAAGGAGTTTAAATGTCTACGCAAGGAAGTGTATTCAGCTAAATTCATCACTTTAGCTAATGTAAAGAAGTAGGGCTGACCGGGTGGGCCTGCATCCTTTGATCGCCACTGAAGCGGACAACACAATCTATAAAAAGCTTGGAGGCTAATGGCCTGCAAGCAGCAACACAGAGCAAAAGGCGAGCGGAAAGGTTGGCGGTTCACACCGATTTTTATGTTACTGTGCTCCATGATAACATTGGCCACTCGTTCAGAGTTTCAACTCTGAGGCGTCTTTTTGGAAGCAGAAAAGAATAAAAATAAATACACAATCAAACCACGAATGCAGGGAAAGCGTTACACAACGTGTCGTTGCATAATGCTGCCTACTACCTCCAGCATAAAATAAAAAAAACTATGTGCAGCCACTCTCAGGTCAGGATTACTGCAAACTGGCTCCATAGTAGAGCTTTGTCTTTGTCAGGTTCTGCAACGTCTTTTTAGTAAAAAAAAAAGGTCATAAAGGTACATTTTGATTCACACAATGCTGAGGAGGTCTCAGACCACACCAGGTGACCAAGTCTTTTTTTTTTTTTGGGGTGAACACAAACTAATGAGCATCCCTTCTGGACGGGAGCCAGGTGAAACATCTTCGGCTAGCTTCTCTCCATCAACGACTATCCCAGCCAAAAATAGCAAAACCCAGCTTTTCACTTTTGATTCATACCAAGAGCGATAATGACACAGCTGGATTATTTTTTTTTTCTATAATGCTTATGGCTATATTAGGGAAGCAGGAGGATGGCTGACTATTTTAGTTCATATCTGAAAATGCAGACTTGAAATACAAAAAGAGCCTCTTTCAGGATGAGATCAACATCTAAGCACATGATCACACTGCAAGATAAACCTCAATTTACATATGCTTTACTATCCTAAGACAATACAGTCAGATTTAGCTTATTGAAATATATTTGTTTGGGCTCGTCCTGGAGGGACTTAAGGCTGCATGAAATACTGTACCTTGTCGATTAATTTCATTTTTTAGAAGTTCCTCCATTGGCTCATCCTCAGCAATGTCTAAAGGCGTCTCCCCTTCACTGTTCACCACGCCAACGTTTGCACCCTGGCTGATCAGGTACCTGCATTAAACAGGTGAGGAAAACAAAAAAAAACGTCAGATGAATGGTATTATTGTGTATTATTGGTATTTTCGTCTCATCGCAGCTTTTATTCGATTTCTGTTGAATGGAAACAGTTAAATAAGAAATAAATTCATGATTTTGTTTTTGGTTTATTGCTCACTGACAGGTCAAATCATCTTAGCACGTGTAGAGTAACCTGCATCGATCCATAAATGCCAGATCGATGATTAAAAACGTGCAGGCATCACAATTATAGCGTCCCGTTTGAAAAGATTTGTCCCTTTTCAAAAAGGACCTCAAGAGATGCAAAAAGTTTTCATAAAAGAATATGCAGGCTTATAATTTATACATTAGATTTGAGAATTTCTTTACTATGCATTTCCATATTTCATACAAATGGGCAACTAACAACAATATAGTGAGACAAAATGGTTCTAAAATAAGGGAGCAAAATTGTACACTTGAGGATAGAAAATAAAAATAAAAATTAAGTGCAAATGAACAACAAGGCAATATCAAAGATGTAAAAGAAATACAGGAAAATGTTTCCAGTATTATACAAAATAATATATTTTTATTGCTCCGGGATGAATGGAAAGCTTGGAATTCAGATGTCGTTGCCAAATACTGCAACAACAATATAGAGTTGGATGGATTTACATTCTTTTCCAAGTTACCATCATTTCCAAGTCTTTATAAACGTCCTACATGAGCTTATCAGGTAAAGGCATGATTGGCAGCAGGTACCATTAAAATGCAAAAATATTAATTTGGCAGTCAGAGTTTCAGCACATAGAACCTTAACAATATAATGTTTCATACATTAACACAGCGACGATGAGTTAAGATAAACATTGTGTTGGCTCATAAGTTTATTGGCAGAAATGTTGATTGTGTTTTATCTTGCACGTTCATTTGTTTCTCCGGGCCTGCTTAGATTTATAAAGAAAAGATTTTACCGGATGGATAAAAAGCCATTTATATTTTCAGCCCACCGTTTCCTGCAGCGACTGAAGATATTTAAACCATTAAGCCTCCCGAGTTCAGCTGCCTCCAATTAAAGCTGTGGTGACACTCAGGCCCTTCTCGTTAGACCAACAAGCCACTCGAAACCCTCGAGTTTCACACAAATAGAAAGTGACCAAGTACAATTACATCAAATTTCCGATCCCCCCCCCGCCCGATTTGACTTTTCCATTCCCCTTTCTCCTAGTCTGGCTCAAACACATCCAGCGTTTTTCTGGTCTGCAGCTTCTGACCGTGGCGAGAACGGAGCCAAACAGATCTAGTTCTTTTTGTTGCCGACTCCCGCTATTGTGAAAGATGATGCTGGGATTAAAACAATGGACCCACTGAAAACTGCCGCCTGAGTGTGGCTGCAGGGGTTTCTTCCTCTGCGACACGTCGACTCCATTCGTTACCCATTTTCCCTGTAAACGTTAGACAAATTACTTCTTGTTTTTCAGTTTCTGCCTCTTGCTGATGTTCTCCCGAGGCCCACTCAAAACAGACGTTTTTTGATTTCAATTCAAAATTAGGTTCCATTTATAAGTAAATTAGTTTATTTTTAATTTTATTGTATTTGTCACAAAAAAAAATTAAACCAACGCAGTAAATTTTTTCCTCCCCTAGTTGGTACAGTCTGCGGCGAAAACACAAACATATCAACATGGAGCTACAGTTCTGACATGTAACCCAAGAAAAGCAGGTCAACGCACACTCCCACTAAGCAGAACAATGGGAACTACTGAGCTCCTCTCCTTCAGCCTCTTTAAATATCTAATGATAACATCTATGTTGTTTTATACTCCATGAGCGCAGCTCCAGCTATAGAGCACGACCTTAACCTCTTATAATAGGAAAACATTAGAAGTGGTGAATTTTGTAGGGAGTGGTGAATATTGAGGGTTTAAATAGTTACAGTTGCTAAAAACAACCTATCGCTGTGCACTGTTGGTTAAGTGGCTGAAAGAAGTTCTTTACTCACCGTCTCAGAAAAGTTGTTGGGTTTAAAATTTGGGAATAGAGATTTATATTTAAAACATATGCTGATTTATGCATGGTCTGAAAGAGCAGATACACAAACAGAAAAATGGGTTACACATTGTTATTTTGGTGTATGAGTTGCAAATGTGGCTAAATATTTATGTGTTACCGAAAGTCAGCAACTGACCAAAGGGCCATTGTATAACGCTAGTTGTGCTGGATGTTCGGTTTTAAGTATATCTTCTTTATGAAGCAATTTTATAGGCAGTTATAGATTCCCATACATTACCTGACATGTGTAATCAAAACATAATACATGATTTTCAAAGGCTTACACTAGGTAATTGGCCATCCGCTTTTGTAAGTAAAAAAAACAAAAAAAACTTGCAATCAATAAGAGATTGTCCCATCATTCCAATCTTTCTCGTCCGTCGTCTTACCCTTAATCTTGACTGATAAGGCAAACGCTTTGAATATCTCTACCTTCGCTGTAACAACAGTGTAGCCAACTTACCTTAGCGTCATGTCAAGTAGTGTTACAACAACATTTTATATCCTTTGGGATTAATAAGGTATTTTTTTAAATAAAGTGAATGAGATTCATCAAATTCCAAGCCAAACAGAGCCAGATGCTAATGCACATGCCATGCATTATTCTTATTTGTGCAGATACATGCACTCACTGTGTGCTAAACAAGAAGATATTAGAGAGTGAATATAACTCCCTGTGCAAGTGGTGAAACTTTTATATTTTGAGACAGTAGAGGTCTGCTTTGGTAACGGTCACTCTTCTTACACTGGCTGTTAGCTTCAGCCTCAGGGACAAGCTAGTCTTATACTTAGGAGGACACCTCAAGGTTCTCCTGATCTTTTTAATACAGCCTCAAACCCAAACTTTATCACAAAAATAGGGTCTCCATTAAAAGAATAACTAAGAAAGTCTAAATGCTAATTTTGGAACACATATGATGTATATATATTTTTTTCTTTTGGCCCAGCATTGAACAGTTGAACTTTCATACTAGAAATATTGACAACAGGAAAACAAAGGACAATCAAAGACACTACTGGCCTAATGGTGTGTTAAGATGGTCAGAAAAGTTTCCAATCTGTTCTTGGTCGAAGCTCATAAAAAAATACAACTTTATATTTCTTTTAATATTAAAACTGTAAAACAAATCAAGAAGGCCATTTTAAGTTATCTTTTTGTTGTTTTTCCTCAGTATCAGAACGAATTTGAATCAAGTTTCATAGCAAAGATATGTTATACCTTTTATTCTGTATTGTTATCTTCAGAAAGGTTCATTAAAAAGAAAAAAAACATACATTACTCAGATTGAAACTGAACCTCCACTTATCAGCCTCAGTAGTCATCCATTTTTGTGTGATCTTTAGATTAAAGAGTTATGTGTTGAATGTGGCCGTCATTTTAAAAACAAAACATGATGTAAAAGGATGAGTAAGCAGAGATCAAATCTGATGAACCTGATAACAGATACTTACTCCGCTATGTCTAGGTAACCACAAGAAGCCGCAGCATGGAGGGGGATCCAGCCCTCATTGTCAGGCTGGTTGACGCTGGCTCCATGCTCCACCAGGAACGTCACCATGTCAACGTTGTCATCTATGCAGGCCTAAAAGAAAAGGAGACAGAACGAGGTGCAATGAGACAGCAAAACTTCCAATGCAGACATGCCAATGCGAGCTCATATCAGCGCTAGAGAGCATTTGAGTCTGATGGATCGCTACGTGTGTCCAAAAGCGTTGAGGAATGCCGGCAGCTGGAGCATTACCAAAATGCCTTCACATAGCGGGGGTGCTTGAAATACCAGAGAGTAACGCTACGCTGGCTGATACAGCCGTTGACGTGCCGTTTTTATATACAGATAATTTATTAAGAAAACCGGGGGGGTGTTAAATAGGTCAGCTATGCCTGATAGCCAAACGTTCTGTCCCAGAAATTCAGGTAGTTTTACTCTATTCACGTCCCAACGCCACCCACGAACCGAGCTGTCGTAGCGGTGACTACAGTTGCGATGCCCACCAGAAATGGAAAAAATAGCAAGTGTGGGTGTTTCATCTAATTTAGGACAGGGTGAATCGTGATGTGAGAGGCCTTTTTTTTTTTTTTTTTACACTATCTATACGACGAGAGTGTGTAGGCTTGTTATTTCATCATACGTTATATTAACGGGCAAGGATTTTTATTTTTATTTATCTGGAACTGTGGTGAACAAAATCACATCAGCTGATAGATGGACATAAATGTTTTAGGAAACATAATCGAACCAACAATAGTTGGCACTTTTAACAATAGAAAAAATATAAAAATGCAATAAAACTCTCCCGACCCTTGACCCCTTCACCGCACTCTGGACCATGTGCCTCTCCTCTCGGGTTCCTATGACAACACACGGGTCCACAGGAGAAACAGACACACATGAACGCATGCCGGCCTCCTGTTCGGGGCACACGACTATCTGGCTGAAATCCTTGTCCAAATTTGGACCGTTTGGAAGCACTCTCTCCGGCTCGGGTGTATTAAAAGCCTGACTGCGCTTATCTGACACTAACTGTGTATTTATGTTTGATGTACATGATATAATTGAGGTGGTTCGGTCCTACGTAGGAGATCAGTTCCTTTAAAAGAGAAAACTTGTACGGCTCAGATGGATTTCTCCACGGGCGGTACATTCTGTCTTTTTAAGCACTTTTTTTTAACTCAGTTCTAAAAACAGAGGATACTGAATAATTACAACTTAAAAGTTGAAGCTTTGGAAAAACAACAGGCTGGACATACAACTCTGATTTATGTGATCTATGTGATAAAGTAAATGCCTAAAACTAATAATTTGTCATCTCACCAGCAGATGTTTCTTTCAATCAACAAACATATGTCCACTTGAGCTCAAATTTTTTTCAAGATTTTTTTTGGTAGAGAGCAACAAATGTCCAGTTCTTGGGTGAACAAAGAAGCCCCAGACCATCAAGCTACCACCATGGTTTACAGCCAATGTCAGGGAGTTTCACTTTACAGTGGATGTAACGACAAAACGCCTGCAAAAAAAAATTCCTCTTTTGTCTAGTCTTGTCTAGACAGAGCCATGATGGATCTCTTTTCTATTGTTAAAATCACGATCGCTGATCCTAAAGGAAGCATGCAAGGAGTCTGGTTGATTACATGTTGCTGTAATTTCTGGACCACTTGGAGTAATCAATCTTCTCCTTCGAAAGACTTGCCATTTTTCTATGCGTTCTCCTTTTTAACTTCGTTTAAAAAGTATATAGGCAATTGTTATTGCAACAATTAGGTAAAGTTTGTTTGGACAGTTTTCCCAAAGGTAATCGTTTGAAAACTGCTTATGGCACGCAGGTCATCCGTGTGTAGTATGAACACGTTTACACCTAAATAAATCTTTAAGTAGATCTTTATTACACTACTATAACTTTATTATTTTAGTTTAGTTTATGTGCATAGTCTCTAAAGAACAATAATGCTACCCTCCTCCTGCGATTTTGGAGCAAACGCATGTAGATAGTAGTAATATGACCGAGAGTTTTCCGCTGCCAAGACAATAAAAGCAAAAATAATTACACAAACACACATTACGTCTCTGCATTTTGAATCAATGGTGTCACCCATTAGTGCTGTCTGAGTTTTCACTTTTAACTTTTACAAAACGATTTATCCAAGGCAGGAAGAAAAACAAAATAAATTGTTACAGTCTCGGCTTATTTTAGTTTATTTTATAACTTGTCATAACATGTTTAATATATGTAACATTTGAATATATATAAAGGAATCATATATTCAGATTATGATTATAGGAACCTTTATATTCTAGATGTTTGTCCTTTCTAAAAGCTCTAGTAGGAAAATATTTAGGAAGTATAGATTTTTGCATAGTGTATCAAATATTCTTAACCTTTCAGCAGATTTATAAATAAAAAGGTAATAAATCTCATGTTGGAAAACACTCAAGACTTCCAGATCAGTTTAGCCAATGACATGCGAGACCTGCCATAAGCCTGGAAACATCAGACATGACGAAAGCACAACCTCAACATACGGAATTGTTAAAACCTGTTTGGGTGGTGTCATTCGGAGGACACCTCGTAAAGGAGGAAACAATACAGAAAGCTAACTTTGAACACGCGCTTCCTTAACATGCATTGTAAAAGCGTAATCGCCGTAATTCAGTAATGCTGATACGATGTGCCATTTTCAATCAGCAGGAGAAATTAGTTTCTTCCACAATCATAAAAACAAAAGAAACATACTCACCTATTGTATTTTTACTAGACTCTATATATTTATCTTGTAAAAAATTTACAAATGGCTTTTAAAAAAAGGGAAAATTAGCTGAAAACCTCAAGCGTCTACCATTTTTCCTGTGAAAAATGTCAAGCATAATTGAAGCTGACCTTTTGGGGAAGTTGATGCAACAGCAAAAAAAAAAAAAAAGAAAAAGAAAAAAGAAAAAGAAAAAAGAAAAAGAAAAAAGAAAATACACTAAACCAATCAATAGACAAAGGAAGCTCCATTTAATTGGTCGATACAGTTTAATGTGGGATGTGCGGCCAGCCTCTGAAAACAGCCCTGTTTTTCCATTAGGATGCGTGCTGGATGTTTATCAGCAGAGACATAAAGTCGTTCGTGCAAACAGATCATTTTACGGTAAAAATTCAGAAGGTTGTCAATAACAGTCGAAGATCTTGTTGATTATTTGTTACGATAATTTCTAGCAGCATCTTCTGACCGACAAGGCTAATTATTCAAATGAAGATCTACTTTGTAGCTAGAAATGACATACTAAGGCTGGATGATGTCAGGAAAAGCATGCAGTATAATGTAATAATTGTGAATACTGCAATAGCAAGACTTAATTAAAAAGTGTTACTGTGTTCATCTCTTTATGCTTTGGTACTGAATTAAGTCCTTCTTGCTGTCATCAGCTATTTTTAGTTTCTAAATGACTTTCCTACTGTTTACAGACTTTAATTTTATCTATTAAACACCAAGTGTCACTAAATATATAACAGCTAGACACCCTGAATAGAAGCTCCAGAAGAGGTAATAATATCGTACAATATACAAACTGAGAAAAATGCATATAAGCTCAAACAAAAAGTTTTGGTTTTTTCGCACATACAAATGTCCTTGTAATTAAAATATAAAAATTAATCAACTTTAATTATATTATACGCATCTAAATACTTTCTTCTCTGCTTGGGGATTTAAAAGTAAAATTTTGCAGCCAAAAATATTTGATTATATTATTATGTAATGGGACATTGTGAATAGAAGTCCAAATTTAAGATCTTTGAGACACTTAAAGACTCCTCCCATCCTTACTTTCCTTTACTTGTTTCCACTTTTTTTCTCTCAAAAACTGCTATTTTTATATGAGACATTAAGAGTGTGAAAGAAGCATTACACATATAAGCATTACACAACTGAGATCAGGGTTACTGAAGAAGAGTTATTAACATGCAACCGCAATATTGCTGCATTTATGGATACTTAAAAAAGTTACTCAGACTAGGGGAAAATCTATTATGAAATATCCGAAGACATATAAATAAAATGTTGAAAACTTGCTGACACATCACATTAGAGCAAGACAGAATAAGAACGAGAATAATGCTGGGTAAGCTAATTGCGAATAGAATATCCTAAAAACTGTTTAAAATCTCTTTTAAAAAAATCCTAAAGACCCATTTTAAAAGGAGACGTATCACTCATACAGGGGTCAAGCGAGCCTCTGCCATTTATAAAACGGCTTATGATTTAAAGCCAAGACAAATTAAAAGCCGTCTAGTTAATTTTACATTCAATGAATGAAACAATTATAACAATAATAACAACAACAGTGACTCTGTCTTTCACTAGAGCCGTGATTAATTTAAATCGGGTAATAAAAACAAAAACCCAAGCCTAAAATCTCTATAGTTGACATAAAGAAGAATGATGACAATGGAAGGTCAGAATTCGGTGGGAGAAGAGATTGAGCAATATATTAAGTCATTTTAATGAAATTACAGATAAAATGCTGCGTTGGTCTCACACACCCATTCAAACGGTTGGCGTTTGTTATATTAATCAAAACCAAATGAATAAAGTAAAGATTTAAATAATCTTATTTTAATTATACTGATAACTTCGTCATCATCTCTGGAGCAATATGAATAGGTCTCGACTTTTCCTTTTTAAACCCTACTTCATCGTGTTACCTGGTTGTCCCTGACTTTGTGTGTGTATCTGGAATGATATTGTGAAAACATGTTATTTTAACCCAATTATAATACTGTGAGAATCTCATTCTAGCACATACAAAGTCACAATATGAAATCTGGCTTCAACCATAGTCACCAGGTTCTGAAAATGTGGCAGCTATTTATGATTAGGTTTGCTTAAAAATGAAAGGATAATAATTCAAACGGTTATCCATGAGTTTCAAGTCCGTATAAACGTGTCAGAAAGAAGGAAAGGGAAATGTACACTTAATGGGATTCAATTTCTCCTATCCTTTCTTATACTCAAACACTGCAGATCTCTTTCCGTTTAAAACCATTACTTCTCTCCCTTCCCTCCCCCCTCCTGTAGTACTACTTTCCCCAAAACTACCTCGTCAGTCAGAAGCGAGGAGGTGGACTAGCATACCAGTGAAGAAATTCCCAGATAAGTAATACTCCTCGCCTTGGGGCTGCAGGCCTCGGCGCTCTGACCACTCCTTGCGGACGACGTCATTGGCTCATAGGCGCTCAGTCACTTCCACAAAAGGAATTCCTTCTTACAGCACTCATGCAAGTATGACTGCATTATGTCTCCCTGCGTTTGCATATTTCTGTGTGTTAGCAGGCCGAACCAAGCACTTTAAAAAAAATTATTAATACGCAACGTGCTGCACACGAGTAAGAGCCGATGCGATCGCTGGATCTTATGAGATTACAGCGTGATGGATTTATTGGTGATGTGGTGCAGCTTACATCTGTAGGCACGAGTGCCATTTACTGCCAGAGACAAAAGAACATGCAGCTCTGGTTCATTTGGGCAGCATTCGGGAGGCCAGAGGGTACAAGGGGGAGGGTTGAAACGTTGCAAATAGACCTGCTTGGTCCCTTAACTGGATGGGCTCTGTTTGGAGATGTAACCGAACTAAAACCACACACACATGCAGCCTTTGCCTTCAGCACTCCGACTGCTGCTGCCACCGAGGACGACCATATATGGCCCTGGGATTCCCATTGAAAAAGAAGATCAGGATTGTGGAAGGGGGGGGATTGCCAGCAAGATTTTAACTTTTACTAAATCAATACACCAATTTGATACCAGCTGGGCTTCCATGCGAGATTTCTAAAGGCAAAATAGAGCACTAGAATGGCCAGGTTTAGAGGTCACATAGTCAACAGAGATACAACTTCTGTTGAGCAGCTTCTAATAGAGCATACGAGCAACTCTCTTGACAGTCGGTCGACTAACGAGGCAATGAGCACGAGCCCAGACCGCAGCAATCTTCTCTGGCGTTCTGTCACTCTCCGTGCCAACAAGCTCCAAGCCCAGGAGGTTAAATTGATGCCGTGGATCCTGGCTTGCAGGGCTTTTGAGTGTTGATGAGCGGGGATTAGCATGGATCTCGTGATGTTACAGCTGCACATGCAATTCAAGCATAAAACAATGCAGAAGAATTTTAAACGAGCAAGATTGATTTCAAGATTCAGAACGTCCGTATTGAGGTAGAGATATTTACGTGAGTTATGAGACTCTGTTTGATAGTTGGTTTAATAAAATTGTAGAAATATCACTGGAGAAAAAAACAATGCCCTTGTAAAACTACTTTTTTTTTTTTCATACTTTTCCTTACAAGTACCTAATCAAATACACAAAATTTTCCTTTTAAATACAAAAGAAATTAAACATTTTCTAAAAATGAACTTCATTAGCAATATTTTTAACTGCCAGTGAGATAAATTGGTTTCACGGAAAATAGATTCATTTAGTTTTATTTATTTGGCAGACAGATGTGTGAAAAAACGTATGTCTGTACACGTATCCATGTTATACTGTTGTCAGTACTTAAATTGGAGGGTATGGAGAAGCAGGCTCACAAGCAGAGCCTCAAAGAGGAAATGAGAAAAATAAACAGCCACTTCCTGTTTCTCTCTGGACTAAAATCTCCAATACAGATCCCTCCCATCATGACCACCTTCACAAAGCAGATGAGCAGTAGATATATATTAAATATTACCAAGTGTTGGACATCTAAAAACCCAATCAACAAAATGTTACAGTTCGATCATCAAAATATGAGGAACATACCTATGATCTGGAAAAGCATCCCTGGCCTACATAGAGACCATCATTTATACAGATCACATGCTGTTGAATTTTTAGTGAGCTATACAGCAGTCTGAGTGCTTTGTGTCATTAATTTTTTATTTTACAGTCTGTTAACTTCACAGCATGATTGACCCCCTATGATCTCATATTTATGCTCTATAAAACACGGAAGAAAGCCTTTGTTTGAGGAAAATACTGCAATCTAAAATGCTTGTTTTTTTCCTGATCCAACCAGTGGTAAACATGGAGCTTTGTCTCATGTATGCAATAAAATCAATAAGCAATCGATGTAATTATTTATGTAGGGCTAAACAGCTAAATAGATTCTGTAAAATGAAGAAATTAATTTTTTGTCAAAATATCTACGGTTTTAATTATTGGGGCCCATCTATTGTCCATTTTCTTGTAGATCAAACCATATCCTGGAGAGCTACATTCTGGTAACTTTCAGACACATCCCTTCTCCAACATATCCTAATGACACACATGCCTCATTACCAGGCCTCTGCAGAGCTGAATGACCTGCTGATGAGCAAACTCAAAGAGATTAATCCAACAGGATGCAAGATAGTTGCTCTTCACAATCATCTGCAACAAACCTGGGATTTCTATAGCTCACAAAGATTTATTGGTTGTTTTTTTTTTTTGTGAAAAAGTAAGGAGGAGGATTTTCAGTTAAATAAATTCTTCATTGTTATTTTTTTTTTGTGGCAGCCATCTCTGGATTTTCAGGGAAAAGCTTCTTATATTGCAGGGAGTTCATAACAAAGATATAAAAAAGGTTCCCAGGCGAGGCCCGCAGCCTGACAGAACCTCCACTGAACATACCATAAGGTGTTTTTCCACACACGGATCATTTTATTAGAAACCCACTTTGGGTATGAATGGAGAAAGACTCGATCTGAAACACAGTTGACATTCTCCTACTATATCTAATATTTTCCCAGGCTTTTACAGACTCTACAGGACTAACACATTTGTCCGTAGCTGAATCTGCAAAATTATGAAAACGCAATACGGTTAAGAGCAATTTAAACGGATGGGGTCTCACACGGATATTTCCCTTTTCAGGAATAAACAACACGTGTGTCTGGAACTAAGTTTACCAAAAATGATAAATCCAAAAAATGATTAAATCAAACAATCAAGCAAGTGGGTGAAGCAATGAACAACGGTACAAGGAATTTTTAATCATTTCTTTTTATCATCACCGTTTCCTTCCTTTCTCCTTTTGCTGACTAGGGATGCAGCTGTTGCAGGAGTTACAAAAAATAAAAACCACAGACAACAAGTGGACATGTGTGTTTTCCATTAATTGTGCTGGCAGCCTCGTAAGACAATGAGCAACTCATGAGCGGAGGTCCAGGTGTTTTTACCTCAAAAACGACCTTATAAAAAAAATTAATAAATAAATACAAAATAAAAACAAGAAACTCAGCGTGAGACATGCGTCTGCCGCCAAAGCAAGCAACGGCAAAACGGCTTCGAGAAGGCCTGGCTTAAGCGGAAGAAGGGCAGTCGGTGCCACAGGGTAGGAAAAACAACAAGATGAAGTCATCCTGTAAACATTTCACAGCAGGTCAGTGTCATGCTTTCTAGTTTTGAAACATGGAAGCAGTTAGAAAAGCAAGTACTCGTATTTAGTCTGTTAAAACAATTAAGATAATTTATCAGACTATGGAAAACCTATGAAAATTATCTATTGTACATATTAACCATCAGCCTCTAAAATGCCACTGGTCTTAAAAAGAATAATAATCAACAATAAAGTTCAGTTTAGCAATGTATGACAAGCATTTTTACGGCAGGGTCATAATCATGATGGAATAGGCATGGATTCGTAACAGAAAACAGTTTTTATTTTGGTTATGATATGAATTTTTCATATACCGCAATAACGGTGAATAGCCTTAACAACAATCAGCAAGTAGGAAACTGTTCAGCTGGGACAGATTTCAGTGCTGCACACACTAAAATGCACATCACAGCTCATGGTAAATAAGGTTTTAAAGCAGAATGGTTGCTGGCGAGAGTTCTCAGAGAGGCATCGTTGGCCAGGCAAAATCCAAAGTACCATACCAATACTTTCTCCCAAGCGCTGTTCAAGAAAAAAAGTGGCAGCAGGTGTTATGACAAAAATTGCACACCAGCAAAGATTCAAGTACTGGCTCAAAAAACAAAAAAAAACAGTTAAATAGCACAAACTGATTCTTTGCGATATGGAAACTTTGCCCTACATGACCTATGCTTTGTGGATGAGATTAGACGTGTTGTAGAAACCTTTATATACACACACAATAGTAGAAACACGTTTCTACTTAGTGAATCACATTAACGATCAATTCTAAGCCAATACAGGTAAATCCTTTTCTTCATTTCGGCCATATAAACTCATGCAAACTTGTTTTTCCAACTCACAATGTCACTGAATAACACACTACATAAGAGTCCAAAAATAAAACAAGACTCAATCAGCACACATTGGGACAGCTTGCCTTTCTAACAGGAATATCCTTGAAACTAAACCACTCCATGTGGTGCTGGCTGTTGTGCAGCGTCCCTTCCACCAACAGAAATCCATCTACACACATGCTGCATATTAACCAATATATACATATTACAGAAGATCATTTAACCGAAAGGAACAATATTATTTTCCACCAAAACAACAAGCAGTTCCAACATTAGGCAGCTGAATGAAAAGTCAAAAAAATAAATAAATAGGAAGACGGCGCAGCACAGTCCGAGCCCCAAAGGCGGCATTTGAAATTAAAGCCTAAACTTTGCTCTCCAGCACTATATTTATCACCGCTCTGCGTGCAAGACTCATTGAACAAGAAGCCAAGGAAAAGAGAAATGTTTGAATTATTTCTCTGATCCAAATAACTAAAACTAACCGCTACCTTTATGGTTTTATCGTTATAATCAATGTTAACTTAAATGTTCCCTCTCAACTCCAGTAGCAGATCGTCCACGTGTCAGACTAAAGTGATACAAGCTATCTATGGTAAGAATTTTAAAAAAAGCAAAGAAAATTAATTTTAAATATCACATCTGGTGACAAATTGTGTCAAAATGGCTAATTTTTTGTTATCCTGGACTTTTATCAACCAATACAAATTCTGTACTGTGATTGTCTAGATATTTTGGATTGCAAAGGGATGCTGACATCATACAATGTTTTTTTCGCCCCACTATGGGCCATCATAATTTGTTGTTAGTGTGGAGTTGTAAAACTGAGACCAGAACGATTTTAATAAACCTGATAGTTCCAGAGGTTCAAATATTCCACAAAGGCCGGTTAATGCGGTGTCACTGTTTCCATAAACTTTAAAACACATTCAAGACAGTTTGCAAGGAAACACAGGATGTGTCACAATCTGCAGAGGACCTGACATGTTCCAAAGTGCTGGTGTGCAAGCGGCAAAATGACTTCCTGATGCTGATTATGGGGTTGGCAAACGTGGAATGAAACTGTGAGTAAGGCTAGTTTGACACGGAGACAGCTGCCAATTACGCAGAGGTGAATATATATATGCTGTTGGGCTCAGTTTCTAAAATTAACATTCTCAGACGACGCTAGAACGGAGCTCTAATGATTCTTTCAGACTGGAATCTAGTGTTGAATCCACCTTGTATTTAAGGTTAAAAAAATAATAATAATAAAGGAGGCATTATATTTATCTGATATTAGAAAACCAAAACTATCAAACGCAATCTAAATCTTCATCAACATTTTACGAATAGTTTATCCATTAAGAATGTCAATATTAGTTTTAAGTACTTTATTATGGCA
Organism: Orestias chungarensis; assembly: GCA_032876305.1. NCBI lineage: Eukaryota > Metazoa > Chordata > Actinopteri > Cyprinodontiformes > Cyprinodontidae > Orestias > Orestias chungarensis. The sequence continues at coordinate 1,272,616 of JAVLVB010000106.1, read as the reverse complement.
ATTTTGGTATTCCAGCTGAACAAAATAAAAAAATAAAAAAACGACTCATCTGAAAGCTCAGAAAAGTATGGTCAGTAAAGGCAAACTTAACCTGACTGGCAAATATGACCAAATATTACCAGAATATGACAGAAATTAAGAGCTGTGGATATTCAATTGTTCTTTGTCCAACCTAGACAAAGAAAAAAAAATCCCAGACTGTTTAGATTTAAAACAATGAATTATTAAAAACCGCATCTTAATTTATTCAGCAATTGGTTAGAAATTTATGAGACGAGCCAACTGTTATAATGGCAAAGAATCAACCAATTAGAAATAAAGACTGCCATTTAAAACCGTTCTGCAAATGGTAATATAAAAGCAGATGTCTAAAATTGGATTTATTTTATTTTAAAGACATTTACAAATGTTTCATCTTGTGCTACTATAAATAGATGCTGAGTTCGAGTGTTTCCTTTCCCATTCTGAGTGGGTTTTTTGTTTGTTTTTTTATCTTTCTAATCTGCTTATTCTAAATTTACCTAAAAAAATATTATACACAAAAGTTAGGAAAAAAATAAGATTATTCCTTATCAGAACAGGCCTCTTTTAACTATGCTAAAATATAAAACAAGTGGATATACCTGGATGCTGTTAGCTGAAAAATCTATATAGATATAGAGTGAACTTATGATGCAATTAATGAATAGAGAAATTACATAATTATTAAACCCCATCCAATTGTAGCTCTCCGTCACCAACCTGCTTTTTTGGTCTCACCTACAGGTCATCTGCCTTTGAGAAAGAGGAATATTTCCCTCAGGCAGTGACACAGGATGCTGAGGGTTCATGAGAGGATGTCGCTTCTGCTTTGAAGGAAAGCGACACGTCAAAGGCAAGACTATTTTACTCCCCTCTGTGACAAACTGCAAGCCTGAGGCACGACCAAGAATATCAGGGCCAGGCATGCAGTAACATTCACAATTATGTAATGTGTTAATATAGCTGATGCTCATCTGGACGAAACAGAAATGCAACCATCTTATCATTCACTAGATGCTCCGAAACAGATCCATTTCTGACTCGCAAGGCCGACTCTCATTTCAGACTGCAGACGCACTCTCCCTCTGCCGTACGGTCTGTTATGCAACTCCTACTCGGTCCAGGCAAATCCGGCAACACGAATCACTGGTAACCTTATGAACAGTTGTCATAGAAACGGCGCGCGATAATGTTCATGAAGTCTAAGGCCATAATGAGGGTGTGTAATGTCAACAGACATGGGCATTGTGATGTCCGACTAACATGTTCGGCTTAGTCGAGTAAACCCCAACTCCTCCTCCTCCCTCCGATCTTTGGGATCAGCAGTGTAAAACTGCAGCAGGAAAGTTCAGTCGTAGGTCAGCGTGGAGATTTTCCTAACGTGAAGCAACAAGCCCTGGTTGCCTCCACTTTGCTGGAAAGCTCGGCGGGCAACGTATAGCATTGTAGGGAGAACGACTGGAAGGGAGGGGTGTAAGTGACAGCTGAGGAATGTCTTGTGCGCTACCTCTTTGCTATGGTTTCCAGCTACCGTCATGTGAGGAATGCCCAGGATAGGACAGCAGGCTTTGGAATGTTCCCCTTTGAGACCAGTTTAGCTGACGGGATGGTAACCTATAATCTACTTGTCATTGGAAAACCTTCGACATCCTCTCAGCTATCCACATACAAAGTACTGAACTCCTGTCATCCTTTTGTCATTTTCAAAATCCTTTTTTTTTTTTTTTTTTATTAAGTGGCAAGTAAAAGAAAGCCCAGCTGTGATGTAAAATGACAACAAAACTTTGGGTATTTATTTGTAGTTTTCTTGAGGATGAACCTATAACCCAGGTTAAGGTCTGTTTCAGCCTGTGCCAGGTTTTGCTCCAGTATTAGTGCAAAGAAGTTCACCTATTCACCTCTCCACAGCATGATGCTGTCACCACCATGTTTGACTGGCTTACGGCAAAGATTGTCTTCTCACCTGAGCCCCCGATCTCTGCAGCACTTACGGATATGCTATTGGTTTTCTTGCAGTCTTCCTTAATTGATTCTATCTTTGCATAATCTGTCAGTTTGGGTGGTGGGACTTGTCTTGGTGTTTTGCAGCAGGACCACACTCTCTGTAAGCCATTTAAAGCCTGAGTATTGTTTTATAACCTGACTCTCCTTTTAACTTCTACATAACATTATCCCTCACCTGTATCCTGTGTTTTTTGGTCTACATGATGCGGGGGGGGGGGGGGGTGTTGAGGGTGTAATATTATTTGTTATTTAAGTTTGCACTTTTGCAAAGCATTAGGCATTTTTTTTCCTTCAGTTTTGAGAGGAAAATATCCACATTAATCCATTTCATCATTTTGTATCTCTTGCCTAAATGACAACAAGTCTGAAGTGCAAAGCGGTGCTATAGACTGACTCATACCCAAACTTAGCATCATGTCCAGAAACCGAGTTAGGGGAACTTGTGTAGGTGGTATTTTTAACCCCTGAACCAGTCACAAGGCATGGCAGCGATATTGCAATTGAAGAGCGAGCCATTGTGAACTTGACATAGAAACGAAAGCAGAGGTCAGTTTGTTTCCAAAAATGTCCTAGAAATGTGTTACCACGCAATAATAAATGGAGCAACACAAGGAAAATGCATCAATGGTCATGTGTGTTTAAGAAAAAAAAAACTAAACTCTGCTGCAGGACTAAAATCAGGCACCACTAACTTATAGAGAACGTTCGATAGGAAGAGTCGACTCAAAATGTTTCTTTCTTCCAGCTCATCCCTGGACACAGCTCCAAATAAAGACAATGTTCCCACCTCCAGGGTTTGCACAGCGATCTTGTCAAATCCAGATTTAACAATAGCGAAGTAAGAAATCGAGAGAGTATAATAACCTGCATCATTAATAAGCGCAACAGAAAAATGAACATTCATAGAATTTATTAGCAGGAACCTTAATGACCTTCAACTGAATAGTTTGATAATTGATAACCTCTACAGATTTTATAATTTAACAAGAGATTATAGATGTAATCCCCGGATCTACAGTCTGTTTTTTATTCACAATGATGCACCTTGTTGGTACTTAAAGAAGCCAGGAATCATTAGAAAATCTGCTGGTAAAATAGAGTAACTGTATTTCAAATTAAACAAATTAAACACCAAGCAGTAAAGACAACACATGTCCATTGCGTTCCAACATTTCAAAGTCCAGAATGTTTTGAATTCCATCTCCAACCCAAAAATCACCATTTCTACAAATCTTTATCCTAGCACACCATAATTTCCCCTAAATGTGCACTGAAAGTATAGTTGCCCTATTATTAAAACTGGATGTGTGAGACTCCAGAAAGCTTGTAAATAAGAAGTGTTGCACTGTTTGTCTTGAAAATATTTGAATCACATGGTAAAGAGCCTCGTGATGTCACAGAAAAAAAAGACTGCTTGCCAAACCTGGCGAAAAACAGGGAGCTTTGCAAAAGTTTATTTATAAAGAAATGCAGTGAAACTAAGGATCTGTTTTAAACATTTCACAAATGTATCTTTACTGTAACAGTCCCAAGCTCAAGACATTGAGATAAAACTGCAAGTGACATATAATGGGACTACCTATAGATGAACCGATGAGACATTTCCCACACATGTTGCAGTTATTATTGAGGTCGGACCACCTGATTTAAACGTTTTTTTCTAAAAACTATAACTCAAACCAGACAATAAACATGCAGGATAATGCAGTAACCTGCAAAATTAGCAAGATAAAGTTTTAGCAAGAACTTAAAAACAAGCATTTATTGAAAGATGACTATAATTTATGTTTGTTATGATTTATGAAAATACAGGTACAGTTTTTGTTCCTGTCAGAGGATTTAGGAATCTTCTTTCCATACAAACTGGTAGTTTACCAATGCAAGGGGACAGTTTTCAAGAAACTCTTGTTATAACAATAGATTTAGAACAAATTTCGTTATTAAATTCCAATTAGGCTGCATAAAGTAGGCGTATTGCCTCAAAGTCAGGATTTACTAAAAGCAAAGGCATTTTGAGATGTAGATCACATCTTCTGTGATCTACAATAATTTATTGATCAGAAAAAGTTTAAAACTGACTTTGTGCCCTTAAGATCACCCATAAATCCATATGGATAAGTGACAAGAATGTCAGGGAATGTGGAAGTTAAATATAGAATAATAAAGAAAACAAAAATGACATACTTCCTGTATAGAAAATATTTAAATAATAAAAACCGGTAACAAATGTGTCATTTTTACAAGTAGTGAATTCTTCTATCTACATATGCACAATCATTAGCTAGCCAGATCTACACACTTAATTTTGCATTCAACCAAACACCAAATAAATGTGTAGGAAAATACAATTTAGAATGTACTATATGGGTCAACACTTTATATACAGCTAGGCTTTAAAACTATCATCCCTGGGTCGCTGTTGCTAAAGCTTATCAATTTGAATAAACACGGAGCAGGAGAACCGATACAACGTTGATTTGCGAATGTTTGTTCACTTATTTTGGACTTTCCCGACGTTTATTCCTACTTATTTTGTCGCTTAAATCTACCGAAAATCCTGCAGGCGAAGAGCGAAGCTAGTGGACGTAGCTCAAGTGATTAGCGGGCAAAAAAGCTAGCTTGGCACGGATGTCTTAACAGCCAAAACATCAGAAAGTCATTAGCGCGGAGCTTTTTTTGTCCATGCAGACATTTAATGTAGACTGCAAATGTTTTCACTTAGAGGATGGTTTGTATGACTGAAATAGTCCATTGGATCGGCTAATGAATGAATTAAGCTAACGTCCGAAGCAGCCAGCGACAGTTATTTTAGCATGCTAATGTAGCACTAGCTTACGCCTAAATCTATTATTTATCCAAAGTAACACACCAACCGAAGACATGGAAGCGGACGTTAAAGTCGACTAAAATGTCACAATTAAGGTATTTGTTAACGTTTCTGCTAGGAAGTAAGAAAATACCCAAGCAAGCCGCTTCTTCCTCTCCAGAGAGTAGCCACCGACGCGGCTAAGCATTTATCAACAAAACGACTTTTACTGTTAGCCAGGTAGCAAAACACACAACGTAGAGCAAAATCCTTTTTGATTCCGCCTGACGTTTCCCAATTTAAAGTACCCCGTGTATAATGGTTAAGGAATAACATTTCTGAACGAGGGAAACACTCCTTTAGAATTCCTATAGAATGTGAAATGCAGCACAACAGCAATTAGACTGCGCCCAAGATGTTTTAAGATGTGTAGCCTTTAGAGTGCTTTATAAAAAAGCCAGTCCTAAACGGGAAGTGTGTGGGACTGATGCCCGTTTCTCACATTGTGTACATGTTGTGCGTAAGATGGACCAAGCTCAGGCTGAAAGCTAATAGCTTCACTGCTTTCGCTCTGCGTCGAGAAAAAAAGGACGGCAGGGTTGGTAAACAACGGGATGAGAATGGCTTCCATTTGACAGGTGTTCCAGGGCGAGCGGAGATATTTGCGTCTCAAGGTACAAACCGTCCCGATGTGTGACACAAAAAAATAATGGTGATTAAGCACAAACCTGGTGAAGCGCAGTGAGACCGTCTACATTGGCGTAGTTGATGTCAGCGCCCCGGTCAATCAGACGGAGCACCTCCTCGGTATCACCGCTTGAGCAGGCGGCCAGAAACACGGCGCCATCATCGAACTTCACCTTCGTCTTCTTCTTTTTCAGAACAGGAGGCTCCTGGTCCGTCTCCGAACCCAACCAGCGCTTTAACTGCTCATTCCGTTTCTGCTTGGCGTCCGCCATCTTCATCCCCCTCCTGTCTCGGGCTTCTTATCGGGCTCCGAGAGAGGGTATACTTTATAGAGCCACTATCCAACAGCGCACTGGGGCGTGGGAAGGGAGGGCTGGGGAGGAGGGGGGAAGCGGAGCGAGAGAGGGAGAGAGAGAGAGAGAGAGAGAGAGAGAAAAGACGTCTGGATCGTTTACCAAAATCTCGCGAGAACGGAATTCCTGGAACAATTTGGTAAAAGGACAATTTGGTGTCATACAGTATTATGTGCTTAACGTTTCAAAAAATAAAAATAAATCCATTTTAAAAAGGAGACATACGTAATTCTTAATAAAAAAAAATATATATACTTATTTGTTTTCTAAATTATCATGACTTACACAATTGCTGCAAAATTATATCTCATTTCACAGCCTAAAAGACTGTGCAACTATTACAAGTAGCATCCTTGGATTACCAGTAGTATGGTAGGTTAGTCAAGGTGAAAAAAACAAATGTGCTTATATGAATATACATGAAAGATATGTATTGATATACATACATAAAAACAACAGACTGGTTACAAAACATGAAAAAGCAAAGGATTTTTAAAGGGTCAGTTCAGAGCAGAGATTTTATTGAGACTTACAGCTGCTGAGATAAAGGATAAACCAGGGAGTATGATCGTTTAAAATTGCAATCCAACAGTGTATTTATTAAGTTTTGATGAATATATTAAGCAGTGTAATGTTTTTTAACATCAATATGGGTCGAGTCAATGCAAACAGTTTGGAAGTGTCACCAAAATAAATACGATACACAACTAATAAATATGTCAAGGTGTCAGGCGACAGGTCCTTAGTCAATTGTGCAAGAAGGTCAACAATCAAAGATAAAGCTAATAATGTTAAACAGAAATATATATATATATATCAGAATCAATATCTTCGTATTTGTCTAAGTATTTTTACACATAAAACTTTCCCTACCTCACACATTTTTTGTATTTTTTTAAATAAACCCACAAACGAAGTAGTAAGACTTTTGAAGTATGTCTGTATGAAAAAGATCGATTCCAGCATGGTCAGGGTCTGTGAACCTCAGCTAGTGCCACAGTTTCTTAGAGGACTTTAGGTCTGTTACTGAGCCATATGTAGTATATATTTATGCTGTGATCTAAATAATGATGTAGCTCTGATAGCTATATTGGAAGGTGTGCCTCCACCACATACTATACTATGTTGGAGTTTCTTAGTCATTTTCCCCCCAGCATTGTTGTGTATTCAGCTAAACTTTTCTTTTCCCATCTTCACTCGTCTCCCCTGTTCCTGCTGTAGAAAAATGTCCACCCAGCATGATACTGCCACCACCATTTGTCGCTCCAGGGGATGCCTGTTCACAGCGTTATAAAAAGTTAGTAATCCGCCACATTTCACAAGTGAACAAAAATGTATGAGAGGTTCATCGTTTTGGATATTGATTTGACCATGTTTTGAACGGCTCGATAACTTTATTCTCGTATTTTAAAACTCAAACCATTTGAATATAATTTCTTACAACCAAATAAAAGAAATGTTGTTTCGTACAAGACATATTTAAGATCATGTTTGTCTTTATGTGAGAATAAGTAAAATGACATGCAACCCTGGGTATTAGTACTCTTAAAAGATGTTTTAGCATGGTAAGGTGTGATACTAATGAACTGTTTCTGTCAACACTAAGGTGGGTAGTCCTTTATCTTTTATTTTCAGGAAGTGAAAATAATTTTTTGTTCATGCAAAGCAAACAAATTTTCTTTGTTGAGGAATTTTTCCTTTAGTGCACACATAAACACATCAATGAGAGGGCTCTTCCGGCTTTGTCCTATGCCATCCTCTTTGTTTCTTGTGTCATGGAAACACACCACTTTTCACAAAGAGAAATCAAACCCATCTCTCCAGAGAGCACCTGTAGGAATTTGATAAGTAACACTTGGGGAGCTTGGAATGTGTGGAGGTCTCAAGCGCCATGGTGGTCCTTCTCAACCTGAAGCTAGAACAAGGTGGTCAGGCATAAAGGGTTTTTTATTTCAACACAGCCTTCTATTATTTTTGGCAGGCAACCATGTGTACTCGCACATGTAAGTTATGGGTATGAAGTGTGCCTCCGCTATTGTTTTTCCTACAATGGGGTATCATTACAGATGATAATAATGTTATTTTTCTCTTGCAACATGCAATGTGCATGATTAGATGCCACCCACCTACTGAACTTGGATATTTTAACCTGAACTGAAAGCTATTAAAGAACTGTAAGCCATTCATATGTGTGACCGCGAAAGAATTTAATCTGCTCAGTATGTGCCTGTAAAAACAAACTTCTTCAGTAGAAATAATAACGAACCAATTGGAAGTTATAATATTAGTAGTTCTTGAGAAGACTGCACTTGTGGGTCTCCAGAGCTGTGAGCCAAATACAGAACAAATAGACTTGGCAAAATTATATTACAATAAACTGTCAAAATTAAAGGTAATAGACATAGATAGAGCATTTTCTGGCACAACTTCATTGGTTCCCAAGGTGTATGTATAGCGGAGTCTTCGCTAAACCAGAATCTGTTGACAGAGCATCTTTTAGTGCATTTGTTCACCAGGAACCTTCCCTTTTTGGGGAGTATGGTTAAAAAAAGCCATAAGTAGAAAAAAACCTAAAAAAAACAAAAAATAAAAGACGTCAAATGTTGTAGTTTACCACAAACATAAAGGGGATAAAGCAAGAACACATACGAGAGGGCACTTCCGAAAAGATAAGACCAAATATAAATGCAAAACACAGTGTATGGCATAAATATAACGCTGCACATGTAGTTAAATACATATTATACTCACAGTGACACATAGTGACGGCAGCGTCGTGTTGTCCATAGCACAGATGTGGAGGCTAGGGTTGTTTGAATGATGCAAAATAAGTAAATGCAGGACAATCCCGGAACAAGGTTTCTTTGTGTGCGCAGAAGAGTGGATTTCTGTGGGAACACTTTACAAAACTGATGCCGCGAAAAGTATTTCTACATGTGTCGATTTAAAAGTTTTAAATAGAAATGTAGAGGACACTTTTTCAGACAAAATCCCAAATAAACACTTTATGGTTTGTGTTGTGACATAAGGAGAAAAGGTCAAAGTGTAAAGCTACTTTAGCAAGTCCCTTGGTTACTTGCAGAACATACAAGACGAGTCAGATAATCAATTAGAGGAGCAGATCGGACTTTACACGCAACTACAAAAACACCGCACTCTACAGTGCGCCTTTAGACAAAAATATGGAATTTAAATTGGAATAATGGCGAATGTACAATCCAATGTGAATACATATACACAGGAATTTTATTTAAATTTTTTAATCTTATCTATAATGTAAAGTTAACTTCAAAGCAAAAAGCTGGCAGTTGCTCTGAAAAATTAGAAAAATGCATTTGAATTACTAATCGGACGTACCAATATCCTGGTTTTATGCATAGGGTTAGTGCACAGGGTTAATCTATATTTATCCTGTAGATTTATAGAGACTTTTATAATGAAGTAAGTATTTCTAAAGCTTCTTGTACATTCATTGGTCAGATCTCTTTTTCGGTCCAGATTTCAACTGCTCTTCTTGTGGGCTATTTTTCAGCACTGAATGTTTGCAATCTATTTTGCACACATGTACATTCTCCACTTTCCAGCACTCATAGATGGATCCTGTTTGTGCATCTGGTTTAACGTCTCCAGCTGCTGTATATACTGTACTTGACTGACAACAATGACACAACACAAACAGTACGCCATGTTTCAACCCGTAACTGCAAAGACCACAGACTAATCTTGCTTTGAGACCGTTTAAGCTGACATTACTTCGTTTACTAGCCTTTGCAGATCATCATTTTAAACCAGGGCGATTAGTCATGTGACACATGAGGTTTTCCCAGGTAGATTTTACTGTTAGTGTCTGACACAAACGTTTATTTCTCAACACCCTTCATCTCACGGGACTATTGCTCCTATTCCCAGAAAGATTTAAAACTCTGAGTCAGGTTTGTCAGTAACAAAAAAATTATGTCGGCACAGTCTCTCTATTTGTCGGCGGTATCTGAGACATTTATGTGTGTGGTGATTACAGACCAATACAGTGTGGGCATGTTCACAACACTGTGACATCAGTGCCAGTACTGATGTCTGAATCCTAAGAGGAGGCTGTTCTTTACCGGTTTGGTTGAGTATTTTCTAGGAAAGATGCTTAAAAGCGTGGTTTGTGAAACAGGATTATATGTGCAAGTCAAGTGTGCATTAAAGACAACTGGTGAGGGGGAAGCTGTTTGTATATGCCTCACTTTGTAAATGTGCATGGGTGCCTGAAATTGTTCTTGGTCTACTTAGGATTAGTCAGGCAGATGTAGACCCTCTTTAGTACTAATATCTGAAGGAAACTATAAAATAAATCAGTCCAAGGAACATTTCAAGGGCTCTATTACAGAAATCACACACACACCAGAGATTAGATGTCGTTGTTCTTTATTACTGTAAAACAATCTTATGTAGAATCATTTTTACCTGTCAGACAACTGGACATGTTTGATTTGCAGTATGAGCAAAAATATCTTTAATATTAACTTATCTGCCCTGATGGCTTCATTACATCAATATTCTGATTAAGTGAAATGCAACGTTGCAAACTTGCCGCCCAATTTTCATTTGTGAAATAGAAGCTTTTTCCTATGAAATGTTCCAAAATAAACAAAACTGTACTATTTCAAGCAAGTCCTAATCAGACTGCCATGAATATAAATACTGGAGATGCTAACTGTAGCCTGTAGAGCCTGAGATTAACCTCTTTTTGTAACTTTCCACATTGTGTGGTACGTTGGAATACATTTTATCTGATCTTTACATAATACAACACTGGCAGTTATCTAACACATCTCTAAGTTAAACCATTCTCACTGAAATGGACTTCAGATTGCTTGGATATGGCCTCTTTACACAACTGATGGTCAACAAAAGCTGTTTTTTAAAACCTATTATCTTCATTTCAAGGCAACTCAAAATTTGTCCAAGTAAAGATACTGCTATGAAACGAAGAAGCTACAGCATCCAGTCGAAGACCTAGTAGTCTCCGTCTCAAGCAAGTCATATCTACCAGCATGTCAGTGCAGGTGACCCAGACAAATAACACTCGGAGTCTGGTGACTGGTGAAGCGCCGACAGCTTGGTACCATCTGAGAGAAGCCAGACACCACTCTTACACGCTCCCATGTCACCCAAGAGCCTGTTGTTGGCGCCCCCACCAAAACCGGCACACTCATCTCCCTTTGCAATAGAAGCGTTATCAGGGAACGATAGAAATAGTCGCGCTTTGATGTTATCAGAAGACTTTCAAAAAGTGGTGTTGAGAATTATGCAGATAGTGGTTCATCAGGCCTTCTGACCCTCTCATCTACACACCATAAGCTCTGCCTTTTAACATGTCATTGTCGGATATTTTAAAATCTTCCCATACAATAAACTTAGCACAATTTTCTCAGTTGGAACACCATAAATAAGCTGTTAATCTGTTGATCTAACCTAATTTATACCGTAAGAGGTGCCCTCCAAACCCGCCAGCCCCTGAAGATGCTTCAGCAACCTCACAATGTAAGGTGCTTTGTCTCAATGCAAAAATCAATAGCAACTGCATCTAGAAGGATATTAAAACCAGGGGGCCTTCACAGCCTAAGCGCTTAAATCTTAGTTCCTCTTTCCATGTGGCAACAGTCAACGTTGCAAATGCAGCAGAAACTCTGAGAATAATGCACAGACATGAAATGGGGCCTGCAAACTTGAGCCAGATATTAATGTGTTTAAAGTCTGTTTGCGCTGCTCTAACACGGGGATATTTCCATCACGAGCATATCCTGGGACAGAGCAGAAATGAAGGGGGATTACTTGCAGACAACAGCTGAGCGCTAACCCTGAGCAAAAATAGGGCCGCTGCTTTCACTCAGTGGGCCGATATCACCCCAGCATCACTTGATTCTGCTTATTCAGTCCCACACCATAATGCCTGCTGGATAACAATAGAGGTTTGACAGCGCTAACTCGGTTCAAGTGTGTGGAGGCTGTGTTATGTCAGGCATTTGCAAATGAGCAGAGGACTTAGTGCGTGAGGCAGACCCGTTTATTTCTACAGTGTGTGTTTCTTTAAGACCATATGAGTGGTGAAAGACTAATAAGACTGGACTATTTGAGTGACCTTGTTTCCTACAGAAAAGAGGCTAATAATAGGGCAAAATCTGGAGCTGTGGTGAAGCCTGGGATGGAGGGGTTATTGCTAAAAGCTACGAGGAATCATTTCATTTACACAAACCATAGAAAGGAGGAACACCCGTTTCTGCTGTGGGAAATATAAATTGCTATTCTTACAAAAATGAACCGAAGACTATATCTATATCCATACGATTGTAGATGAGCCTGTGAGACACAGTCAATGCAGTCTTTCAAGCCTGCACCAGCCCTAATGTGCCCACATGCATGCTCAGGGTAATTATTACGTTTGTCAGCACTGGACATGAAGTGGTGCTTGTCCAGACTGACTGTCTTTTAACCTTATAAGTAAGCAAAACAAGATCTGATTATGTTAAATGTATGTATTCAAAAAATAAACAAAACCTACACCCAAGTAGACAATTGATGATTTTTGATTGAGGTATTTTACATAAAGAACTTAACTAGTTTTATAACCTATATCTTGGCTATATGTTTACAGTGGGATTAAATGAATACCATAATGCTGGATAGTGGAGCAGTTGCTGACAACGTCCAAGCCGGGCATTTTTTTGTCCAGGCGTTACATATTCTACTCAAACATAAATAGATTTTTTGGGGGGTTAGTTTGGGTTCTTGTCCCAATCCCAGAAAATACATATGAGGTAAACTGCAAACTCTAACTTGCCTTTAGGTTTGAGGGGGTGTGTTCTTGGGTTCCTACCTGCTTATTACTGCGTTGTCCTGTGACAGACTGGAAACCTGTTGAGGCTGTTCCGCACCTCTCACATGCCAATTTCCGTGGATAGACACAACTTTGCAATAAAACCTTGAGCTCAAAGATATGAAGCGAATCTTGACGAAGGAAAGCTACGCTCTGCTTGTAGATCCATGTTACCTTCAAGTAGTCATGTACTTTCTCAAAACAAAATTTTTTTATCTGTCTAAAACTGATCCAAATTGATATTCAAGAAACATTTATGATATTTTCAGGAAACGCGTGTGACATTTGAATCACAGAACAGAAAAAAAACAATAACTCGCCCGTCTATAGATAGACCGACCTTGAACAATCAATTGATATATTTTAGTTACCATAAGTTTAGATATGCTTCATGCTCATATTAATCATGCACAATATTTTATTTCATTCATTCATGTTTTATTGTTTCTTTGCAGATCTTCATAAATGTTCTACAAGCTTGAATTTTAAATGTATTGTTAGCTATAGCAATGCCTGTTTTCCACCTATGCCATAATTTGTGTAAAATAATAAAGATATTGTAACACAAATTAAAAATACAGTACCGTTTGACAGGAAAACTGAAATCCCCAACTGGCTAAATAAATGTCAGCTCCTATCTGCACGGCCTTCCAGCCCAGATCTCTATTTGAGTCTATCCTGGTAGATAAAGACACTTTTAAATTAGCTTTCAAAAGCATGTCCACAAGATGTTTTTTATTTGTTCTTGACTTCATGTACATGCTTTCAAGCCAAAACGCCTTAATGTCTGGTACACAAAATATATGTTCCAATTCTGTCTATCCTTGCATATATTGTCTGAACAGATTAATGTGTCACCATATAGCACCAGCTAGTTTTACCTTAAGATTTTCTCTTAATTTCTCAACTGGTTTCCTTTGCTTTTTTTTCATGATGCCACACAAAGGAGCCATGTGTTTTAGTTGGCCTGAGAACACATTGAACCGTAGCGCCAGGTGATAGAAATACTGCCTTAAGAATCCATGTCAGCCTTTTTAAAGATAGTTTAAAAATTCTTGATAAATTAGTTTTTCTAAAATCCCTGTTTTCAATAATTGAAAGATTGTTTTGTTTGAAACTGCATGAAACACATTTTTTTAAGCGTTGGAATATATGCTTTAAGAAATGTTGATTCAGTTTGTGAGGAAAGAAAAACCACATGACTTTATTGTTCAACTGGTAATACTTATCTCCTATATCTTTCAGGGCTTTGGTTATCCTGTTTTACAGTTCTTGATTTAGCCATATAACCCCGTGCTCTCATTATTTCCATTCACCTTGATGAAAAGGATCATGAGTGGAAAAACAGAGCTGTGTTTGGTGTCTAAAGCCTCTGCTCTGTCAGCTTTAAAAATACCACTTACACGCTGTGAACTGAACTCAACCCCGTGGATGGTCAAGGTTTGTAAATCCGAACAATTGCTACTCCGAGGTTAACGGTCACAGGACGTCTGGTTTATCGTGAACAGTACTTCAAGGGTTATCTTCCTGTTAGCAGGTGTCAAACATCTTGTTCCTTCAATGGGTTAATCTCCCACAAATTTAGGATTCCTAATGTTTACTACAAAATATGTCAGACGGACATCAACAATCTAAACCCAAACTAAACATATCTGACTAAGTTTGTTAAGGGAACTGAAAAATACTTTATACCTTGTCTTTATTAATCGCCAGGAAGCCTTTAGATTTGCATCGACTCTCTCTAATCACACAGAAAATGACATCTGGCAATGCTCCAACTACACAGTTCAGAAAGAAGGCCTGAAGCAGCAGCTTAAAATAGATAAGCATTACTCTCGCAAAACAGCGGCAGTGAAACCACCCACATATGATCATAACCCTTTATGCAACTATCTGGCCGTATGTTCTGTACTTTCTTTAGCAAACCGCTTTTAAAAATGTTTAAGGATTTTGTGTTAATTATTGACCATTTTCAATATTAATGTAATATACTTTTTTTTTTTTTTTACCTTGCCGAAAAACCCATGTGTTCGTTTCTATTGTGAAACTGCAGCAAAAAGAAATGGGAGAAAAGGTCAAGCTTCAAAAAGGGTAAACTTTTTTTCTATCCTCTTTACATTTCTTATAAATTACATTTGTCTTTGTGAAACTGGAGTTTGATTAGAAAGGCAATCTTAACACTGGGTTAACGTTTTAGGTTTAATTCACGATCCTTAAAAAAAAGTTAATATTTTAACGTAGTGTATGAAGTCCTGGACACATTAGTGCCGTTTATCACACTAGCCGACTGTAAATTTTTAAATGAGCACTGTTATCTATAAGGTGTTGACCTCACAAGAAGGTGTGGTAATGCTGCAGCTGACAAGGTGAGAAATGACCCTTTCAGTAATGACATCTTTTAAAAGCTCCTTTCTGGTCTCACAACGAGAAGCGTGAAAGTCGGGAGCCTACTAAGCCTCGAAGGTGTAGTTGAGCAAAGGTGATGAGATAGAAATTTTGCCCCTGGCTGCCCCTGTTTTCTGCCCTTGCAAATCCATTTCCCCTCTTCCTACTTCCATTAACTACATGTACACAAATGTTTTTTCTACACAATTAGGTAAAATCTCTCTTTAATATTTGTGACTATTGTGACAAATAAATGTAACAGGTACTTACAATTTATGTGACTGTCATGTTATTTAAGCTTAAACGATCTTACTTGGAGAGAGTAAACTGTTGTCGCAAGGGAGGATTGAGTGGTGAGTTTCTTTCAGCAGAGTCTGTGAGGCTGTAGTCCAGAGGGGTAGTGCAGCTGATGGAGTATGCTGGAGCGGGCAGATCGAGCTGAGCAAAGAGGAGTGGGAACCAGATGACGAGGGTAACCAGAGAGGATCTTGAGGATGATGTGAGTTTTGGAGTGAAGGAAACCTGAGGTAAACACAACTGTGGTTAGAGGCGTGGGAAAAAACAAAGTAGCAAATCAAAATCCAACGAGAACGAGAAACAACTTGAGACAAAACTGGAGGCATTCAAAAAGGCTAGAGACACTAGAATAGGCACTGAGACTAGGTTTTACGGGGAGTAAACAAACACTCAAGCGACGAGTAGTTGATCCACCACTCCTCTTATACTGGCCCAGCTCCTCAGCGCCAACCAGGCGCACCTGGGGTGGAAGGAGCTCCAGCAGAGGAGGAGCACTGGTGATCCCCCGTGGCCAACTCGAGAAGTGGCTGAAAGAAAACTCACACCGACAGTAACAAGGAAACAGGAATAAGGTTATAAATCTAATTTACAAAAAACATCCGCGCAAGTACATGGTCTGCAAATTAGGACATGTATTACACTCTATTACAATTCAATATGTTCCATATGTTTGTACATTGTGATGCAATCAAGGACTTTATGAACCAAAATAAACAGGAAGTGCTACATCAGCCTTTACTCTCGTGGCTGTAAGAGCTGAGTATAAACAAAGAAAAAAAGAGGGAAAAAAGACCCAAAAAACCAACAAACAAAACAAAACAAAAACAAAAAACCAACATTGACAACACTGTTTTAAAAACTGGATTACAGTCACCTATGAAAAATAGCAGGGATTAAGAAATCTTAAAGGGACAAGTGGTAAATAATTAAATCTTAGCCACTTTCTCACACAGCTTTATCTATAGAAGATATGAGATTTAATGGAGAAAAAGTTTCATTAATAAATTTTTGTTGTATAAAACTAAACCAAAAAATTACATGTTAATAAAATATTATAAATTTTTTTTTTTTACACATTTAAGACATAAATTTGCACTGCTATGACAAATGTTAAATTACTGAGCTGAAGTGGTATGATTTGCATCAAAACTTTGCTTTGATGCAAATAATTTACATTGTTGCAACTCCCTAGCTAGGTACAAATGTTAAGCTTTGCTCTAATTACCTAATAAATCTATTTAAAAAAAAATCTTTATGCAACCAAAAAGGTACTACTGCATGTCAAACCCATTTTTTATATCCAAAGAAGAGGTAATTACAGGAAAGGGTATTACATTACATTGTAAAAAAGTCATTATATTCCATTTTAATGCTATATTATAAATAAAACAGATCCACTATTTTTTTTATATGAGGATTTTAAATGAGTAAATAATAAATTACCAACATTCCAGATGCTTATTTAGTCTGGTAAACAAACAGACATGAACAAAAAAGGAAAACTAGACATCAAGTCCAATCCAAGATAAATAGCCAGGTTTATATTGAAAACTTGTGTGACATCATCATAACAACCTTCAGTGGAGGGCTGCTGCTAAGAATAGAAGATGTCAAAGTGCTGGGACATATATGTTCATGAAGTGTGCGGAGAACATTCCCCAGATAACAGCAGATGGCTTGCAGATTACAGCTTTATGTGAACAGGGCGAGCATCTCACTCTTGATGAATCTTACCCAAGCTGCTGGTGCTCACCTGTTGAAAACTCAACCAAATAACGTTATCATCTGTTGAGTGCTTATGAGAATTAAGTCGTTTCTGACCCAAACTGTGCATGTTGTAGAAAAAAATATGTAGTTTCTACCTAAAGGCAGATAGCTGCGTTCAAAGACTGTCCACTGCAGTTGCAGCTCTGTGGCCGGCCAATTGTTGGAGAAGCTTTACTGCAGAATGCAGTGGAAAAATATTCTAAGCAATTAACTTGTTCACTTTCATACATTACAATAACAAACTTCAACGTATTTTATTGGCATTATATGTTAGAGCATGCAAGTAGTGTGGAGTTAACTTTTCAAAACGTTTTTAGAAATCTGCAAAAACACCAAAATCTTGCAAAATATTTGCGGTTTTACTCTAGAGCAAATATCTTATAACATTTAATACAAGACAAAACTAACGAGACAAGACAAAAATAAGACAAGGTGTTATTTTCATAGAAACAGATGCAGAAAGGTTAGGTCGCCCTGGCCAGATGAGATCAAAATTACATTAGATACATCATCCTTATACAGAAACATTTAAGTCCCTACATTTTGCTCTGTGGATGCTTCAGGCCAGCACCTAGACAAAACGTAGGGGAAAAGGATCGAAGTTAAACACAAGGAAACCTTGTGAGAAGCAGCAAAACGTCTCAAGACTAGGGAAGAGAATTACATCTAAAAGCTACAAATAGCGTGAGACTGTTTGAAAGAAAGCATATTTACATGTTAAAATTATCTAAGACCAAATGAACTTGATCAATAATTTGATGTCTTGCTCACAGACGTTCTCGTTCCAGTCCGAGTGAGCTTGAGCAATTACACAAAGACAACTGGGTTAAAAGATTTGTTGGATTTGCAAAGCTGTGGAACACATAATGACTTGCAGCTGGTTCTTAAACATGTTGACTCGGAAAAGTTGAATGCAACTGTATTCAACTCTTTTTTAATTATTATAATCAACAACAAAAAAAAAGTAAAAACAAAATTGTGTTTCCTTGCGTTTTACAGTTGTGGATCACTTTGTGTTGGTCTATCTTTATAGGGTTCCAAAGAAACAGTGACATGTCTGGCAGCAACATGATGCATGTAGAAAGTTCAAAGTGTATAAACGCTTTTCAAGTCAAAAAGTGTCTACATAAGCATTCTTAGCCAACCGAGACTTGCAAAAGACTACTTCTGCATCTATTGTTGCTAAAATGCAGCAGCATTTCTGCTTTTTCAGGGGATTGAAGGGAACTTAACAGCACATTTCCTTAAAAATGTATAGACTTAAAATGATGCTTGAACCAAATTTACACAAAATGCACTGAAAATCCCCAAGCTCAGGAAATCCTAACTTTCATAACAAGCCTTTCCTGGCTTATGATGGATAGAAGCCCTATTTGAGCCCCATGAAGTCATCACCGTCGTGTGTTTCTCTCATAAGCATGATGAGCTCGGCCTAAGCCCGTCTCTCCTGCCGGGCTTCTCTTCTTGCTGCGGGAGGGAGGAAAAAGAAAAACATAAGGAGTTGGGGGTTGGGGGTAAGTCCACGACATCATCTCTCCAGACCTTTTATGGAGCTCTCCAGTGGAGGGCTAAGAGAGCTGGCCCACTTTCTCATCAGAGCTTCCAAGCCCCATCTCCTCTTCCTCAGGGATCCTGGAACACAGTGTGTCTGAGCAAAGAGTTTAAGCGTGATAGGAAACACAATACAGATGTACTTCAAGGGCAAATAACTGAGCTGAATGACAAGAAACGAGCGAGCATGGTTCAGCTTGATCCAATATCTGACAAGAATGCATAGGTTGTAATTTCAGTTTGTCATCGCTTTTTTTAAACTTTTAATTGTGTTCATATATACTAATCAAAGTTCTGTTTTGCAGATCGCATCTAGTGGAGGGAGGAGAGAAGTAAACGAGGATGAAGAATAAGGCAGGCTTTTTTCACAGGGTTGACCCTTTAGATGTCACCCACAACCCATTCTGTCTCGTTCCTCACCCAACTGCCATGCCTCACACGTGAACCCTGACCAGAGCTGACCCACAGCCACAGATGAGCATTCGATCTGAAAGGGCAAAATTCATAGAGGAGGGGGTGAGATTGAGTGCATGGTGGAACGAGAGAAGGAGGGTGATGAAGCAGATTATGTGGGCGAGCGTGGTGTTTGTATGTCAAAAAAAGAGATAAAAGAGATGGATGGAGGGAAGGTACCGCCGCATGTGAGATGGCACAAACAAGAAATTAAAAGGTTGTTACGTTGGCAAGTTTTGCCCTGCTCTGCTGCCAGATCAGCTGCATGCATTCTGCTTTTCAAGAGCAGCCACCTAAGTTTGAATTAGGAAACTCAAAACATCTGACTGTTGGTTATTTATAGTCCTTTTATTCTCAGAACGTACAAGCAATTTTATAATCTGTATTTATATTTGGTAATAAAATGCTATAATTAAACATGATGCACCAAAGTAATCCAATCATGAGTTGTTTTTCAGTTCGAATTGATCTGCAACATCTAGTGTGCATAAATTTAAACTAATAGTTAAAGTCTTCCTAAGTTGACCAGCTATCAACTGGAATAAGTCAAAGTAGAAAGATACATTACTGTTTGACATGAATTAAGGCCTTCTCCTGTTTTAGTTCAGTTCTAGGATAATCAAAAAATAACATTGGCTAAATTCCCCCTCAAAAAATTAGGTTGTTACTTGCTAGAAAATCCTTTATTACTTTCCTGTCATGCAACAGTAAACATCATTTATTTTAACTTTTTAACAATTTTGGAAATCCCATGTAAATATATAACAGACATCTAACATGTTAAATGCTGTAAGTATTTCTCAAATGAAGATGCATTTAAATGATAAATTCAGTTTTTGTATGTGTAAAGGCTTGTTTCAATATTGATTAGGACATTTTCTGTACAATTTCTTTTGCCTTTCACACCCACAAATGTTAATCTGTACAACACAAAACTCTTTCTTCTACATGGATAATATGAGGGCTGGACATTTCTATGGTGTCTATACTTGTGCTTATTTCTTTTAACACATAAGAGCAGTGCCTTCAGCTACCGTATCTGAAAAACCCAATGCAATAGGTTTGATCATAGGTTTGAACAAAATCAGCTCAAATATTTGATGTGTATGTTAAGTTCTGAATTTGTAGACATAAACATGACGATAATAATTCAATTTTGTGTTATTCTGAAATTTTGGGTGTACAAATAGAATTTCGATAATCCTTGATGACCTGAAAGAGCTGGTCTGGTTTAATGTCAGAGAGAGAGAAAAAAAAAAGGTTATGCATCTTTTTTATATATGATTCGAACTGTATGTGGAAACGTTTGCAGGATAAATCTGTCGTGCTGGTAAAGGATACTGCAGCACTTAGCCGTTACCTGACATTCAGACCCCAAGAAGACCTCATGGGAGCTGACAGACGACGAGACAGCTGCAAGGTCCATTGCTATGCGACAAATGTGAGCTAAAATAGCAAACTAATGAAACAGGCTCAACTCCAGATCAGGTCACAACAGCAGGTCGTGTTATAGTGCTCTTAGCTGTCAACCTGTTCAATAGAAATCTTTATTAACAGCTGCTGAGGCATGATCATGCATGATGGCAACATGGAGGCCATACGCGGCTGGATATCTCAAGTGGCATGTTGCCTGACTTCCAATTGGAAAGTCATGGGTTCAAATCCAGCCCATGGCAAAAATACACCACAGCATCCTGTGTGTGAGTCCTTAGGCAAGATCCTTGCCTAAAAAGCTGATTTAATCTTTATTCTTGAATATCAGTGTGAACAATGCTAAAATATTTCATTTGGTAATCATAAAAGGATTTGTGAACCAGAAATCACAAATAAAGCATCAATTTGATTGAAATAATCTCTACTTTTGAAAAATGGTAAGCAACCCCACTTACTTTGGAGAGAACTGTAAACCATACATTCATGAAATTTCAAGCAAGTATATAGAAAGTAAAATCTATTCTCATGCATTTTTTTATTAGAAAAACACACATTTTTTGAGATAGTATCTCCCCCGTTGCTCTGACGTCCTCGTGTCTGTGTACCTCTCGAATCCTTCAGCTGCCCCTCCAGGCCTCACTGCCTACCCAGTTTAGCAGATCTTCTCCTCCTGCTCGGCAAAACCTCAGCTACCAGCAACCTCTTTTGCAGATGCTGTAAGGCCTATTATGGTCAAATGAGACACTATGGCTGGCTGGGAACAGCATCTCCTCCACTGTAAATCTGAAAACCTTGCCTCATGCTCAGAGCGCTGTGACAAGACAAGGTCCAGGGGTTGTGAGTCCAGGTGATGTGTTTCCATAAGTCCATAGGGAGGAGATGCACATATATGGTGTGCTCTTTATTTATTGCCAGCTCTTTTACTGGATAAGAGCTGACTTTCTTCTTCTGCAACTTCTGCAGGTCTTGTAAAACTGTGAACCCAGATCTCTATTTGGGATTTCCATCTCTGATCTTTTTAAAAATGCAACAATTTTTATCGGCTGTATAAATAAAGCACGGCCCGAAGACAAGATGAGTAGCTTTCAGCCTCTCTAAACATTAAACCCGAACAAACGAAAAGTTTTAATCTAGCAATGTAAATGGCAGCGAGCTCTGGACACTGTGCAGACGAACTTGACAGCTGGTAGGAGAAAACGACTGTGTTTTAGCAGGCTGCTGAATAAAACAGGAGGTCGAGCATGATAGAGCCTCCTATTTAGACAGAGATGATGGTGGTGGACTGGTTCCCCACAGGTGTATGTGGAATCTTATCAACTGTAACCGGGTTCCCTGTCAGTGTTTCTTCCGTCTGTTTGACTCTTTTGTAGATACTGGCACTCTCAGTCCAAAGTTACATCCCCTGTGTTCGTCTAATGGCTTCTACAAACTTGAGCGAGGTTTAAAGGTTTAAGCTTGAGGCACATGAAGCCATATAAAGAAACAAGGGAAGCACAAGAGAAGACAGGTTAGACGGTGAACTTTCTCTGTAGCAAATAAAAAAAAAAAAGGTTCACAGAACTCTAGAAAAGTGCAAGAATTGAAACTGAAAGCGTTTCAAAACATGACCTATCAAGAGGAGACAACTCCAGGACGAGAGCACAGTCTCTGACAATAAAAGAAGCCAGGTGCCTGTTCACCCCTTGCTGACACCATAAACACCAGTCTAACAGCAGTAAATGTCAGACATAGGTAGGTACGGCGCAAATGACTCACTTCTCTGTATACAGATTCCTAAGCTGCTGTCTGGGCCCAACCATCGCATCTCCCCAACTATGATCCTGTTTTGGTCAAAATTATCTGAACCATATCTACAAAGTACTGTAGTATTTGAAACAAAATCAATCTTTACACCTTTTGAATTCTCTCATTTTTACACTTTGAACTTTTTGCCATACATAGTATAGAGTTTAACGTTATCCCCTGGATGTGAAAAACGAGAGCTCTTTTAAACAAAGTCCAAGATTGTGGCCAGGTCCAAAGCTTTGTCATGTATTTGGCCTTGTAAAAAAATGAAACGGCTTTTTATTTCTTCCTCATGTAAACATCTAAGTTTCTCATCTATGGCGCCTCACGCTTGACAAATCTGGATCCTGTGATTTCTCATGGAAAACTTACTTCATATGTGATCAATTGTAATTGATGATGCTTGTTTTCTGCTCAGTGTCATGCAAGCAAGCAGTTTCACCTATAACCAATGAGATTCATCAAACGTGCACCAGAGGGAGCTGTTGTCTTCTAAAGTATGAGGCCAAACTTTTACTCTCAGGACAATCTTAAAAGTAATAAATTGTTATCAGCTGGTTTTATTAACAAAGTGGAGCTCATCAGTACTCCTAGCAATTTCTAGCTTAAGGAACAAATGTTACTTTTTTTCTAATAGCAAGCTGAACTTTTCCCCTTCAACTGTCAGGAGACAAATGAACCGCCTTTTCTGTTTGTTGTTGCTTCGACAGTTATACTCCTTTTGTTAACATGTTGGCACAGGAGGAGACAATCTTTTTTCAACGCGCTATACATGAGCTGAAAAATAAATATGAACTTTCTAGATGGGATTTGTAGGTTGTGTTCTGAGTTATATAATGCGTAATGGTAAGCGCAGCCATGCAGTGTTTACCTGTTAAACATTCGAGTGCAAAAACAAATTAAAAAGACTATAGTTGAAAAAATACTTTTTAAATAAATACATTTATAATAATAATAATAATAAAACATGTCTTCTTCCTTTTAAAGAATTCATGTTGAAACATAGTTACCTTTTTGATAAAGTACATTATTCCTTAATAATAAAACATTACAAAATCATAAAGGATTTATGCGAATAAATAATCATGAAGCTTTTTCAACTTCTCTTCTGTCGGTTGTAAGTTTATTTTTTGTATTATTTAAATATTGTGTTTTTGCAGGGGCTAATTAATGATTTATTTCTCCATTATTGTCGGATTAAACACCTTTGTTTTTTTCTCTCTCTGGAAAAATGTACGGTGATTATTTTAGCACAGAAGCATGAGTTCATTATGTTCACATAATCCAATGCACATATATAAAGCAAACCTGCATTATTATGTGGAACAAAAGGTCCAGTATGCTGTCCAAAATATGAGGTGCAGTTTGGTATTGATGCTAAATACTTTTTCTGTATTATTTGGCTGGTTTCCTGTGTTGATGGTGATATTTGTGGGAGGTTGATGAGACCTAACTTATTTGAATTCAGGCCCTTAAATGTTTAGTGCTAGACTGGCATCCCCTTATAAACTCTGGTTGTTCACCCACAAGCATAGACCTATACTAACATAATATTTTACATCCAAAAAAAAAACAGAAAACCTGAAACCTGTTTTCTAACAACTGTTTAAAACCCATCAACATACTATATTTGCATTTTATTAAAAGTTTTATATGTGATCATATCTTTATTATCACACACTTTAAATTCAGTAAAAAAAATGAGTGCTAAATTCTATCTTCATATCACATATGCTTCCATTATGTACATATTTGATTCAGTTTAAAGCTGTAGGGGGACTACTGTTTAATATAAAATATATATGTACAGAGTGAACCTTTGACATATAACTTGTAAGTATTTACTCTGGAAGCATTAACAGAAAAAGCATCAAAAGACTGAAATACGCCGAATAGCACAATCGTATGAAGAATATCGAACTCCCAAAGTAGGAGCCCGTAAAGTGAAAAGAACTGTCGAAAATCTATTCCAAAGCACCTCTGCTTGTCGTGCCGCAGCCCCTGATGCTCGGCGTGTGAAACCCCGTCGGTCTCTTCGTACGGCACCCTAGCTGAGAAAGGTATGTTTCTCCTATAGATCCTGTCTTACATCCCCCCCAAAACGCCTTTATTTACAGTTTAATAAATCGGCTGCTGTTTTATTCGTATTTCAGAAACATGCCAGCGAAAGGTCCTCTGCAGTCTGTCCAGGTGTTCGGACGTAAAGTAAGTAGATTTGCTGAATTTGACCCACATGTGGCAGTGTGGTTACGCCGCCTCGCTTAGCAGGTTGGGGCTAAAGTGTAGCGGAGCCTCGAACAAATGCAAACATTTACTCGTTTATTGGGATTGACTGGTGTTCCGAAATGATGTATAAAATCTGTTCGACTTCATTTTCTGTGTTTTAAAGCCGTAGAGCATGAGCTTTATACGCTGTTGATACGTTATCACCGGTTAGTTTAGCTGCCTTAGCTTAGCTAGTTAGCCATGTAGCTTAAAATGACAACGCTTCACAAATCAACAAATAGCGTAACAAAGTTGAAAATACAACTTTCACGCATTTAAAAACTGTAATGAGGGCTATTATTTAACGATAAATATATGTAGTTATAGCAAGGAGTTACTAGTAGTTGTAGCTCAGACAGTAAAGTGTGAGAGAGTAGCATCTGTATTTGGTGCCCCCCAAACTAACTGTTAAGCATTTCCAGTTAGTTTATATTTATATTTGTTTATCTGATCTTATTTTTGACTGGTCGACATCTGTTAAGTATGTAAGCAGTCATAATGATCTGCTGTTGGATATCTGAATCCTCCCATTTGCCTGAACAGAAAACTGCCACAGCAGTCGCCCACTGCAAAAGGGGAAATGGTCTGATCAAGGTGAACGGCAGACCGCTGGAGATGGTGGAACCTGCCACGCTCCAGTACAAGGTGAGCGCCTCAGGCTGAAGGGAAGCTGCCCCATAATCCTGCATGAGTTCATCTTTACAATTTAAAGGTTTTGGGACTTAAGGTGTGTGAGGTAATCTGCAATTGGTGTAAATATAGAAAGTGTTAAATTCCTCCTAAAGTTTGACAATTTTTGTTAAAATTGTTACTGCTGTTTTTATAGCTGCGTTATCAAAATATACACTTGACACCTTGGTTGTCTTTCAAGGAAATGTTAATATTTAGACAAAAACCTTCATTTTTTTAAATCAGTCCATTGCAGTTTGGGGTTTAATGTTGGTAGAAGAGCTCTCGCATGTTTAAATGGTATAAATATGTTTTGTTTAGGATGTTTGTAATAAAACGATTTACAGAAAACCGTTTGTTGTAAATGGTAGTAAATAAAATGTAGTAAAGTTTGTGTTGCACATTTTTAATTAGACATTTCTGTTTGTGTTGCTTCTAGCTTCTGGAGCCAGTGCTGTTGCTTGGAAAGGAGCGTTTTGCTGGTGTTGACATCAGAGTGAGAGTGAAGGGTGGTGGACATGTTGCTCAGATCTACGGTAAGCATACCTTGTTGTTCTTGGGTTCTGTGATTTTTTTTTTTGCAAGCTATAAGAGGATCTCTATAAACATGTTCGGTTTTTTTTCTTTCTTTATAGCTATCCGCCAAGCCATCTCCAAATCCTTGGTTGCATACTACCAGAAGTGTATGTATTTCCTCCCCCTTACATTTGTTTTGTTAGCTATGATAGA
The DNA here is from genome assembly GCA_032876305.1 of Orestias chungarensis. NCBI lineage: Eukaryota > Metazoa > Chordata > Actinopteri > Cyprinodontiformes > Cyprinodontidae > Orestias > Orestias chungarensis. The sequence continues at coordinate 1,246,548 of JAVLVB010000106.1, read as the reverse complement.
AATGTACATTAAAAAAAAGGAATATATTTCTGCTGTACGTGTAACAGCAGCTGGAATTTAAACTCACATGTAAAAGAAAGCAGGGTTGTATCAGCAATGTTTTACTAGAAAAAAAACGTTTTATTCAGGGATGAATTTCCTGATTTCGGATAAAACATGAAGGTCAAGCAGGATGTAAATAATTTTTAGGTAAAAATGTAGTAACTTTAAACTTAAGTCAAGGTTTTTAAAACGTTTGTAACCTGAAGCCTCTTTTCTACGTTGTAGATGTCGACGAGGCCTCCAAGAAGGAGATCAAAGACATCCTGATCCAGTACGACAGGACCCTGCTGGTGGCTGATCCACGTCGCTGCGAGTCCAAGAAGTTCGGTGGACCTGGAGCCCGTGCCCGCTACCAGAAGTCCTACCGTTAAGCGCTCTGTACATTTACTTAATAAATTGGAGGAACACAAACTTTCTGAGTTTTTCTTCAGTCTTCAAATTATCTTCTCACTGCATTATTTAAAAGCTGGGTGGCCGCGTGTATCTGCCTTTTAGACAACCGTGGGATCAGATTCAGCAAATTAAAGCATATATTTAGTTTGTAAATTGGGTAAAACCTTTTTTTCCCTTTTAGTTAGTAGGTATGCTTTCCTTAAAATTGGTAGATACATCTTGGATATAAATGGTATTTCATCGGCTTCAATGTAACTTGATGACTTGAAGTTTGGTGAAATGGTTCTAACAATTTAGTAAGGTAAGGCTGTACATCAGATTGTTTTTGTAGTTTTTAGGAGCCACTAAACTATTTTAGTTACATTATCACGACGATCACATATCTGAATTTAATCAGGTGAATGAAATCCTCATAATCACCTATCGGGTTGTAAAAGTTTCTGAAATTTAAATAGTTTCACACGGCCCAGAATAATAAAAATCAGCATAGTTCACTACCGTACAATTCCTCGAATTCTTGAATAGACTTCTCAGTACTGTTAATGCCAAAAAATTGTATTTAGCTCATTTTACTGTCACACTAAAAGTTTCACAGGGTTTTTAAAAGCAATTAGGAAATAATGCTTTTCTTATGGAGTTTTAAATGAATAAAGGACAACTATCGTGTAAGAGTCTTTCCCATTCATTTTTAGGCCACAACATTCAATTTCTGTATAAGAATTATTTTTTTTCACTTGTGTCATAGAATATTAGACTTTTTTAAAATTTTTTAACCAATGAAGAATAATCCCCAGAAATATGTGTTTTATTAATCTTTCAGTGACCTAATTTATTGAGATGCTTCTGTATACACATACAGTTTTGGTAGAGGTCATGGCTTTGTTTACAAGCTGTTTTATTTTACAATGCATAAAGTTAATTAGATTCACTAACTAAAAGTGAAGCACAGATGAATTGCATTTAGGCTGTTTTTCAGGCATTTATATCTATTGATGATTTTCTACTAACTGCATTTAATTCTTTTAGATATGAAGATTTATTCAGTTCAATAAAAAAAAAAAAAGTTATGCTTACTTGAAGGTCATTTTGAAAAGGTACTTTTAAACGAGCCATTTTAAGTAATCAAATATGACTAAATTCATAGTAGTTGCTAGTATTTTTTATTTGATAGGCAAGATTTTTCATGTGAAGTAATATAAAATAAGATAATCTGTTTATTTAGGTCATTATTCGCAAAAAGCAGTGACTTTACAATACAGCTTGTTTAGTCTTGCAGCTCTTTAATCCTTCCAGCAGGTGGTGCTGCATGGAAGACCAAAGAGAGGTGAGCGACAGGGATGCACATCTGGAAGCCATTAGAAAATGGGTCCTGTTGGCTTATCGCCATTACTAATAAAATGCTGCATGCTTAGCTTTCTAGAAAAATGTATGTCAGATTGAAAAACACAATCAACTTCTTGGTTGTTTGGGTGTTTTAGATAGAAGATGACGGTGTTGTCAGATTTACTGGTTTGTCTTTCTGATGGATACAAAAATAGTCCAACTGTTTTATTCATATGGTCAATAACAGGAAGGGGTTTTGATTATTTTGTCATATGAATGCTATTTTATAGGGCTACAAAATAGCGCAATTCCTTTTTATTACAATTAGTGTGATGTTTTACATAAGATTGTCCTCCCACAATCGCAGCTGATGTAAAAAGCTTACACCGCTTTATAACAATGGCAGATCCCAGGGATGTAGGCTCAGGCCCAGATGTTTTGGGACCTTCTGTCGGCCGCCTGCGTTAGCCGTTCCCGCTCGCTGAGCTCCCGGGGAATGACCAGGTCTGTTTATGGCCCCCTAATAATGAACCCAGCAGGGGAGGCCCCACTCCCCACTGCTACTGCTGTTTACTGCTGTTTATTTTCGGCTCCTGCTTGCCTTCATCACCCCTGAAGGCCTGAATGTTACGCAGGGAACATTTTGCACCTGTAAAAATGGCTGTTTTATGCTGCAAGAAACTAGTGTTGGAAACAGACAGTAAATAAATACCGCGTATTTCAGAGCTAAAAGAAGGAAAAACTATTATGAGCCCCTGTTTTTACACATTATTGAGTATTTGAGTGTAAGGACAACTGAATTTCTAACAAAAATGACTAAAGAACTGGAAAAATCTAAAGAATGAGCACCAAGCTTGTCAGACATATTCTAAAATGACGTTCTAAAATTATTATCCAGTGCTTTCTATCAGGAGACCAAAAAATCCTCCCACACTGACCTTTTACAAGACATTTTAGCTGCAGAAAATGTCGACATACAAGCTGATCGTTTTGCTCATTAAAATCTTAATTATCATCAACATGTGTAGCTGCATAATTCATGAATGTTTTATTCCATATTTCTACGAACGAACCAACAATCATCTGAGAGAGGATTGAGGAAAAGTCTCTAGCTGTAACTTAACGCGAATAGGGCTCCGTGCAGATTGCTTACTTTTGAAGGAAGTCAAATCATGCTGCACGAAACCGAGAAAATAAAAGGAAATTGTGTATTACACTGATAAAACAGGCAAAATTTGGTCAGATGAAAATATTTACCTGAATTATATTTGGGTCGAATAAATAACCAGCTCATGGAAACAAGACATGGAGCTTGGTTCGGCAAGATGAGATCACACAAGGGTTCAGCATAAGGAGAATGTTAATATAGATGTTAAGATTAAATCATATGATTAATTTTATTACACACCAACAGCTGGCTGAACCAGCATTTTCAGTTAAATTCTAATCCAGATGTCCTGGAGCATTACCTTTATAATGTAAATCATTTATCCAATAAAGATTTCAATCAGCGCTGCTCGAAACATGTTCTGGTGCATTATTAGCAAATAGATTGTTGCCAATTAAGATTTATCAAACTAAAGGGAAACTAATAACACTTACTAGTATTGATTTGAGTTTAGAGTCTTTGATGATAGACTAAGAAAAAGAGGCAAAGTGACGGTAGATTTTTTATTTATTTAATGTTTAACACAGAGATGTGCTGCTTTTAGACTTCCTGGTTTCACTTTTTCCCACCTTTGTAGCACATCGCACAGACAAATACACGCACAGCAGAAGCTGGCACTCGCCTTTCCTCTGTTAACACCTCTTCCTCCCCAGGTCTTCTAATTCCACAAACACTGAAGTGTGAGGTCAGGATGCACTTCGACTACAGCCTCCACACCTCTCGTCTTACACAAAAAGACACATAAGTCTCAACCATTACGTCAGGTTCGGATATTTACTCAACGCAGTTTCAGTGTCATCTCCTCACGTTGAAAATAAAACAAACAAACAAACAAACAAAAATGTAAACAAATCAGTCAAAGGTGTCGGGGCCTCAGCGTTCGGGTACTGGTGCTTTCGAGCCGAGCAGATCTCTTCAAAAGTGGCCAGTTTGCTCTGGACTAAGCAACTTTTAGCCGAGCCAAATTACTTTCTAGGATTTCTCTGTGAGTTACCACAGCAGTGGAAGTAATTACAAAACAATTGTGACTGCGAACCGTTTTGTCTATGGGACGATTATTCCAGAATGATAAATAAATCAGAGCAGCTGTTACAAAGGCAGCTAATAGGGTTTCATTTGTACTGTGTTTGCCCTAAAGTTGAGCACTTATTTAGATATTTATCATCACCAGTTGTTTCAACCAGTCTGAGCCAGTTGCTAAGCAACTGTTCCAGTTCAAGACAAAGTTGTGAAATGACTGTTTTAGCACTTTAAGCTTTATACTGGGAAACTAAAAGAAATTCAGACTGGCTGGTTGAGAGCTTTAAACTGCTAATCTAAAGGATGCCTACAAGTTCTAAAATCTTCAGGATTCCTGAGGGGAGTCAGCAGAAAATGAATCAGTAGAAGCATAATATTTACCGGTAGCATGAAAAGTAGTTTCTCTGAAGGGACTTTATGATTTAAGAAAACTAGTTGAGAATGGTTGATTATCTGTAACAAAAAAAATCAAACAATCACAGGGGAAACGGTGCAAATCTAAACTCAACTTTGTATGACGGTAGAATGATTGTTATCTATCTATCCATCAATCGAAGTGGAAATCAAGTTTGCCTTTAAAGGGGTACCTGAAAGTCTTTATAGATAATCTATATTTCTCTCCATGTTCCAGGAGAATAGCATGTTTTCCACCCGTGTTATTGTGGTGTATTAATGAAATGCAAATTTAAGTTGAAGACTGCATCATCAAAGCAAGAATGGTCCATGGTCCTTATTAATATGTGCTTTTAGAAGTGAATTTTAACACCGGACAAACATTGCAATGACTGCTAGTTTGTCTGATGTAGCTCCTGTTCAACAAATGAAAAATCTCTCCTTCACTGCAGCTGCCATGTTTGTAGTTTTTTTCCCCAGCTTGCTCCTGACTTCGCCAAGAAAAGCAGCTCATTGTCATCTGTTTGTTCCTCTGTGTGTGAAGGACAACTTTGTAGCCACGTGTTATTCGGCCGTCATCGTCACGGAGCCTTCGGATTCAGATGAATGCAGTCAAGCGAAAGCTGTCAATCATTTATCACTTGAAATCAGGTGTGCTGAATAAGGGAATCACCTAAGAAAAAGGGGGGAAGTGTCTGTTAAAGACCAGGACTGAAAAAAACATTGTTATGGCCACGTCTCTTTTGTTTATGCCACACTCCCACGCTCCCATTAGACCCAGCTCTCCTCCCAGTTCCCTTAAAGCCCCTTCGTTACCATCAAGGATTGAGAAAGAACCCGGAACCGATGATGGATTTATCTCACATGTTTCGTTCTCTGTATGCTTTTGGTCAGAAAACCCACAGAAAAAGGGGCTCCCAGTGATGAACCCGCTTTGTTAGTCACACATTCAGCAGCCAGCATTGACTCATTCCCAACCTATTTAACCTAGACTTGAACTGAAGCAGAATTAGTCCCAGAAGGCTTCTGAACCTTTGTCTCCCGTTAAAGTATCTGTCTCTAACTTTCACCCTCTTTATTTCTTTTATGTCTCTTTTGTCCTCCATGTTTGTGCAAGCAAACGCTGGCCGTGTCCTTGCGGTACTGGACACTCTGAGCCGGGTCATGCAGGGGTTTCCCCCAACAGCTCAGCCTTCCCGCCTGATTCAAATAAAAGGTCATAGGAGAGCTCACACACCCATCCAACCTTTAAACCTCAGCTCAGCTTGGGCTGAAGCACTCTGATGCCCTGTGACAACCTGCAGAGGGCTGGTGTTGATCCCCCTCAGGGGTCAAAGTGGACCTACTTTACCAAAAACACACAAAACACACTTCTTTTGTTGCACTAATGAAAAAACACAAAACAAAAAGAAAAACAATGAGATTGGAACTTTTTTTTTAAAAATTCCTTTAACAAAATGGTTAAGTATCAGCAAAAAAATACAGACTTTTTTCTTTGGATTGTCCTTTTTATTAATAATTATGCAAACAATCCTCACAGGGGTGGATTTTGCAAGGCTGAAATTGTCCAACACTAAACTAAAAACCTTTAAATTATTCTCTTTGTCAATTAAAAAAACACAGGCAAAAAAAAAGAAAAAAAACAGATTCGTGATTTTTTACAAATGTGTTTTGGAGTAGTGATAAGCCTGCATTTTAGCAAAGGCTAATTTAATGTTTCAGAGAACCATTCAGTTCAGATCATTGTCCAATAATTAACACGTCTTATTGTACTTTTTCCAGATAGGTATGAAAACCAGAGAGTCAGTAAAACAAAATGAAATGGATTTGGAATATCACAAAAAATAGTGACAAATCATTCAAATAGAGTTTCAATCAACAGCAACTATTTCCTTATGAATAAGGGTTGAGGAAAAAACAAAACTGTTATTAAATTTTTTTCCAAAAAGAAGTGTCTCATACTTCTTTTTTTTTCTTCTAAAAACCTGCATTAAAAAGTAATCCTTTACGACTTCACGTTCAGAAAAGCATTTACAGCGTTAGAAGACAGGTGAATTTTATGTTCTATACCCCTTCACAAAGTTGGCATGCCTCCCACAAACCTGCTGCACACCAGTAAAAGATTGGATCACGGCGTCAGCTTCACTAAATGCTCTGGAAAAAAACCCAAAAAACACACCAGGCAAGTTGACTTGGACCCGTCATGAAGTGCTGTGAAGAATGTTGCTGAATGCGAAGGCTGTGAATTGATTGCGGTCCGGCTGCTGCTAAAAAGGCGCTCGGTGTGCCATCCTGTGTTGAGCGTGTGTATGCGTTGGCCTGTCATGCCTATATGTGGACATATTGGGGGACATGGCTAATTAAATGGATTAAAAGCTGTTGAAAGGAGCTGGACACTGCCAGCGCGAGAGGACTTGACACTCATGTGTTTCCAGAGGCCGAGGGGGGCAAGCGTGACGGAAGAAGGAGGCCCACGTTGCCGCACCCCGCCTGGCTGCAAGAGCTCAGTCATGGGGGAAAGACCCTTTGGGAGGAGAAACAGGCGGACAACCATAATGTTGGAGGCTGGTGTTCGCATTAACTGCAACTCCAGACCCTTTTAGGGCACCCTTCTCTATATTTGCCCTATCCAGCGTAGAACCTTAAACCCCAACACCCTATCGTTCTGTGACACACACACACATTCCAGGAGAAGGAGATGGGAGCGTGTCAATTGGGAAACGACGGCTGTTAGTTACAGAAAATGCATTACGGCGTGGGCCCCGGCGAAGGAGCGAAGGAGAGGAAGTGGTGAGATTACGCATAGGCCCGTATGAGAAGAACATGGGGAGATTTCCTTCCCCCCCTCGCTGCAGTAAACTGTCCAGATTTACAAGCACTCCTAGGATGGGGGTATCTCTTCCTCGTCCCATCAAACTCTGACAGTTCCTGATTTAAAAATAATCCTAAATCAGCGTGTGACGGATGTCAGTGGGCTATAAGGAGGTCAAAGAGAAAAAGAATCCCTATTACTGTCTTAAGTACCTTTCCAGCTCTAACGTGGGTAAGGTGAGCTTAAATTTAAAGCTTTGCATCAGGGGACCATCGTTTTGTTATTTTGGCTATTTGAAAAATTTTAACAACATGATTTTTTACTTTGTCTCTTGTAATGTTCTTCCTAGAGGTCATAAACAAAAAATTTTTTTGCACCATTTATTACTGACATCCTAAATAAAGTATTATGAGACATAAAAAAAAATAGTTTTTAAACAAATTTCCTATAAATAACTTAATTAGTAATCTGTGATGTCCTTTTTGCCTCTGTTATAATTACAGCATGACCCAAAGGAATATATCCATAAGCAATTCTTACAACAGGACTGTTTGAAATGATCATGAAAACATATTTTGCAAAGAGTTTCACAACACATAACAGATCAACATGTGTTAAAGTTACATAATTTTTATGGTCACTACTAGTATTTCAAATTATCTTTTGATAGACTGATTTGACGTTTTGGGTTTCCAATCTTGAATGAGGGAACAAAGCGCTTGTCAAACATGTTTTAATCTCGATACTATCTCATAAATATCAAGGTTACAGACACTTGGATAAGTTTGTAAGCACTGCTTTTATGAGTACCAGGAAACCTCACTCCTTCTACTTCATCAAGCTCCTTGTTGAGTATTTTCTCGTCATCTGGTGAAGATATTTCTTCCTTCATTCCTCACCGCAGTAAATAACTGTCTCAATTCTCCCTTGTTCCAGCTTTTTAAAATTAGTTTTATCGCGCCGGCATCATCCTAGACCGGATGTTGCTCACCTGCCTCTCCTGTGATCAGTGCAGGCCCCTGAAGACCCCTTGTGCAGAAACAGGAAGCACTTCATAGCTCAGGTCGCGACCCCTCTCACTCAGCCCCATGAGTCAAGGCAGGGCCCACCCTTGGCGAAACACGGGATGGTTCCGGTCCCATCAACAAGGTGTGGAAGGATATTCACAGGGGGAGGAAGAATACAGGGCTTTGCTCTCTCTCTCTGAGTGCGAGGGAGTCGGACAGAGAGAGAGGTGCACATCTGTGGAGTGCTAGCCGTATAATAGTATTACACACACGGCCCGGAGAGGCACATCTAAATGCAACTACAGCTGCAGCCAGTACAAAGCTGGACGTCTGATTTAAGGCTGTTAAACAGCTTGAAACTGTAAACAACTTACATGCCTAAAGTTAAATTTTATTATATTTGATCACTGTTGGAAATAGATGTTATTTTTATTCGGGTCCTATATATTTAAGCTGGAATTCGGACCTAATGCCAGTCAAAATGCATGATTCAATATTAAAAAGCCGGACGTGATGAATGTGTCGCTTGATCACCCGTGATCTTGCTTATGCTGTAAGCAGCAAACTGAGATATCAGATCGAACTATATGTAACGCACAACACAGTAAAGTAAACACACAGGGGTGAAGAGACAGCTCAGAACGAATGTCTGTTTCTCCAAGGTAAATAATAAAACAGTACATGGAAAAAAGGCAAAAATATTTATGTTATGAAAATATGGATATTTTAGACATTAATTATAGGATTAAAACATCTAAATTAATCTTATGTCCTCTGTTATTTTATCTAAAATATAACATCCAGTCTGTTTGACTCTTTGCAGGTAAAACTAAATATGTTATTGTGAGTTGTACAACTATTTCTACGTTTCATCTTTAATCTATTGTGTTTGATTAGAAATGTCTTTGTTTTGACTAAATATGAAAAGTTTATACTCTGATTTCGACTATGCAGTTGAATTACTCTATATAGCTTACATGACTATGGATAAATATGATAATCTGGCTATACTTAAAATGATTGCTAGTATTTAATGTTAGTAACAAAAGTCACCAATAAAATACTTTTGTAACTAGTCAGTTTCTATTTAAGGGAATATTTCAGAAATTTTGTTTTGATATGTTGACAGGTTGTCTTAAATGTTGTTGTTCTGAACTCTAAGGTACCTGTGGATATTATTTGCCTGAGTCAAACAGCTGCATTTCCTTACAGTGAACTAAAAGCAGATACAAAAAAACCAAACATTAAATAATTATTGAAGAAAGTCTTTGTATTTATGTACACTTTATGATAACTAGTTGCATAACGTAATGAAAGCATTTTTTTTCAAGACAAAAGTTGGTTAACCAGACCAAACAAAAGTACTGCCGTAGTTAGTTGTGAGCACATTTAGTAGTAATTTTGCTTGTTTGTTGTTTACACATTTTTATCCTGATTATGGGTTAGTTAATCAATGGTGAGTTTCATCTAAATTAATTAGCATTTTTATTTTTTCAGCTTTTGCATTTTATTTAAAGGTCTTTGTGATACAGGCTTCGATATGATGCAGCTAATTAAACAAGGGACTGAGGATATTTTTTACCATCAAATTTTGCATTTCTAATAGTTGCCTTCTTATTAAACATTTTAAAATGAAAGATTTTGTTCTGTATCTGTGCTCACAAAACTACAATTGCAATGAAGATATTTCATAGGAATACTTCGAAACGTATAGCCAAAATAAGAAGCTGATGTCATACAAGCTGTCTTAATGCCTGGCTGCATCTGATTTTTTACTTTAATGGACAGATGTTAACGCTGCAAAATAAAGGAAAAACAGAAATCTTTAAAAATAATAAAAATAATTGTGTATTCAATATATATTTCCCAGAAAACATGTGAGAACATTATCTCCATTCTCATGCCGCCAATTTCTCAGATAATCTTTACTTAATGGGTTGCTCTCTGTGGAGGAATTATGCAGCCATATTTCTCTAACTACAGCCAGGTTCATTGTAATGTGCCTGACAAATGTGTGAAATCAATACTTGGCAGGAAGATAGTTTGACAATATCAGTACCGTTTCTTCAAACTATGTTGGCTTCACAATGTGTCCACTCAAGCCTGAGCAAATAAGTCTTTGTTTTATTTTTACATCAGCAGTAACCCCATTAACTCCATGTGATTTAACAAATTAAGCTCATGTTATAAACCAAAATGAGTTATTGAGCATCATTATAATGAAAATTAAAACAAAAATGCCCATCCTTTAAAAAAAAGGATATATAGGGCAAAGTGATATATTTCATCACTTTTTTATTTTCAGTTATCAACATGCAACAGTAACAATAATAATTAAATACAATAATTACGGCTGGAATAGATATGCGGTATTTTTTAGTTTATCTTTCTGCATGCAAGTTGCATGTTCTCCCAGTGCTTTTCTGAGTTCTCCGGCTTCCAACAATCCCAAAACATCCCTGTTAGGTTAAGTGGACTCTGTAAATTGTGTTTAAGTATGTGTGTGTTAATGTGTGTGCCCATGATTATTTTTCCTGGGTATCTCTGTGTGCAATGTTCGACTGGTGATCTAACCAGGGTATCTAATAACAAAATGAGTGTGTATAGAAAATGGAGGGAACAACAGAGGTGGACTCCAGCTTTGAATCAAAAGAATATACAGGGAAGTTACAGAAAGCCTGTTAAGTTTAAGAACTCATGGCTCCCTCTGATGGAATGAAGCCTTTAACAGTGAACCACGCAGTCCATGTTAAAACAAATATTAAAAAAGCACAAAATATTATAAAGTCAGATTTTGTAAGATATCCCGTTGATTTTAATGCCCCGAACCATATATTGCATATTCATATTACGCATCAACCTTAGGAATCGTCTCTTTAACAATGAGATGGCCTTTATCCAACAGAATTTATGCCTTGCCAGATCTGGATTTGTCCTTGTGCCAGCTGTTTTCTTTCCTGAAGTAAATCTCTATAAATCAATGGGAGTTAATCTGCTGAGAAGATTGTGTGCTCACCCTGGCTATGAGTGCACTCCTTCTCCATTGGTTACAGAACATCCATCAAAGCCCTCAATGTAGGCTCCTCGGAGCAGAGACACCAACAATCCCCCCCTTCTAACCCCATCACCCCACCGAGCTCCAACATCACCTCTCACTTTATCATATTCTTCTTCCAATAAGAAGAATATGAAGGCTGACTTGTTCTTGGGAGATAAAGATGAATTGCTTCATGATTTTGATAAGTTGTTATCCGCTGTTGAGTCTCAGACTCTTGGGCTTCTTCATCTTTATCTTGGCGTCCTTTTGGCCTCATTACAAAAAAAAAATCTTCCTGTAACAACGTCTCTGTGTCTCACTGCTAGGTTTATCTGATTACATTGTCATTTATCATGTAACTTTAACTCCAAGAGCACAGTGCAGTTCGCATTGACATGGTGCAAGGGATGGTATGGGTGCAAATCATCTTCATACTCAAAACACCAAAATGGTTTCAGTGACACATGACCCAATTCTGCACTCTGGCTTCTTGTTTCAATGAAATGTTTAAAGCGGGTCTTGATTACTTTTTAGAGGTGTTTTAGAGGTGGCAAACTTATGTCAAATGGAACGAGGAGACAAACCCCAGATGACTTACTTCGACTACGGTGGTTTTGCCCAAATTATGCTAAAAACTCCTTACACTTTAACCAGCATCCCAAATCTCTATCAAAGCCTAAATCTGAGTGATGTTCAGCTTGGATATAATTCAAATATGGCGATAAAGTAGATGAAGCTCTCTTTGCATTCTTCTTGTGCTAATACAAAGAGACTGTAGCAATTTGCTCTGCAGACAGTTGATTATCTCTTCGTACTTTGCACCTTGGCCGCTGTGGATCACATTCTTTTATTTTTACATGAACAATTACTTCATGGCTGTTGACAATTTAGGTGAAAGAACTGTGAATGTGTATTTACAGTTAAACTCAGGAGTTCTACCAATTAGATCGACAACAAACTGATCTCTCCTGTATTTATGTTAGTAGGAATTTAAATATAGTTATGGGTTGTACATAATCCAAAGAAGAAATCAATGAATTTGTAAACCAGTAGGAAGAGAGTTATGAAGGGATCAGTGGCTCCGATTTCATGCATGCCTGAAAAATCCTGTTATTCGCAAAAGTCAGACAGCGCACACTTTATTACAAAGTATAATTGGAATCCGGCATATATGCTCTGAGCTCATCACCACTTGCTGCCGTGCTTTCATTTAGAAACTGGGAAAATATATTTCCTTTGAGAGCCTAGAGGTGGATGATGGGAGCGTGCCAGGCAGAAAACAAGTGGCAAGCGGTGTCGACAGGAGCACATAAATGCCTGACGGAGAGAGGAAGAAACTGTAGTTGGCGTGGGAAGAAACTGAACTTTGTCAGTAGTTTTTAGCTTGAAATGTATGTGTAGTTATTGTGTAATTCTGCAATGGATGGAGTTATTTATGAAATGACATGGTTTCTGTTGTGAATGATTTTTAAACTAACAACTAACTAACTAAAAGCCACATGACCATAGTTGTTTAAACTTCAGTAACTAAGTTCAGTGCTAACATGGAAATTAGGACTTTTACTGATTTACATTTGTCCAGGTCAAGAATATCCATTAAGTTTTGAAAAAAATGAAGAAAAGCAAATTATATAGAAGAAGACTACCTGGATCAATGCTTAAATGACAAAACCTTCATGAGATATCTTAAGATTATTTTGTGTTTGTTCTAATGCCGTGTACACACCACTGATTTTTGTGAAAAATGTGTATACTTATATGAAATCTGTCTTCGAAATAAAACATGCAGGAGTGTGGAGAACAGACTGTGTTGTTACTGTGTTGTTTGAAGGTGAGCATTACAATATGGATCAAATCAAAAAGATATAAATACATAATTTAACGAAGAAGAATCCTTTTTCCTTATCATCTCCCTGAATTTGACAGGTCCTCACTGTCATACATTATCTCTTCTGCACTATTTCTGTTTATAGTCTGCAGTGCGGCTTTTCTGACAGCACCTCTAAAATTCTCCTTCCATCTCTGTAAAAACAGAAACACATATACTTTCTACAGCGCTGACTTTGTTGTACGAACCTATCTAAATAAAATAAAAAAGTCTGAAGGTTTTTTCAAAAAGTGAAAAGGTTGGCAACCTTATCTTGATTAAATCTTTTCCAAGCATTTCTTCTTTTTTTTCTTTTTAGAATATTAGAAGCTTTCTATAAAAATCTTTTTAAAAGAATATAAAAATGGTTTGAAATATATTTGACATTTGATTAAACCATGACCAACTCAGTTAAAGAAAAGAATTTCATTTTTTTTTCTTTTTCTCAATATAGTATTTTTATGGCTGCATATTGATATTGTTTCCAGTCAATGGATAAAGAAAGAGTGATTTGAACTACAGTTAATCACAACCTTGTTATAGTTCAGATCATTCATCTACCAACATTTTTATTATGTGTCTTAAATAGATCTAGTTGCTAGGAATCTGAAAAACCTAAGCACAATGCAATGAGAAATGCTATTGGCCAGCGTTAGCAGGGAACCCTCTCCAGCATTGCCATTTATTTTACTTGCCACTGATTGGCTGTACGCCCAGATGCGTAAATAAGACAGACTGGAGACATTAGCTTCTGTAATTGTGCTAAGATTGTTTCTGCTGAGTGGATTGATGCATATTAGCATATATTTCATGTCTGAACTTTTATAATAGACTTCTAAAATTGCTTTTATGAATTTTATCCTGCATTGGCTTACAAATTTTAAATGCTTCACTCTGTCATCACTGTTCCTTTAGTAATATATGATTCACGTGGATAATAAACTGATTTCCTTATGAGGAGCAGTATCAGAAAGACTATAATCTAGATTTCTATGCTGCATTTATTTCCCATCACACTTCTTTTAACTTCAGATTAAGCTCACCAATGATGCAAGAAATACAAAGTATTTAGCATGGTTCCCCTAATTGGATTTACAAATCCTTGACTATTCAGAATCCTGTTTAGAACTAAAATAAGCGTAAAATGAAATGAAACCCCACATAAAATAAATACCTTTCATACTGTTGAAGTGTTATTGTACACAATAATCTAACCCACTTCTTTTATGAAAATCTGAGTAAACTACACCACAGGTGATATTAAGTAGATTTTTATGTATGAACTGATTTGTTGCTGACATCTTGTTGGGAGTCGTGCACACGCAGTGAACTCCTGGGGAGTTCTCTACTGTGACATCTACCAACTCTACCAAGTTAAGTCTCTTTTTGTATTCAAATCGCCACCTCTCCCCTGAGATGGGAGGCTGTTTGTAAAAGCAGGTCTGTGGGGACCACATGGGGGGGGGGGGAATCAAGGAAAGCATGTCAACAACCAACCAACCGCTGCCGTCGCTGTTTTATGTTCCTCCAGTACAGAAAGAATAGGTGCTGCAACAACATCTGCTCTGGAAACAGTATGCTTTTATGTTAGGAATGTAGTGAGACGAGTTGTGATACGGTCATTTAAAGCCACTGCATGAGTAACCACGCAGGGGGGAAATAAGGGGAATCACCAGTTTGAGATGATACATTTTTTTCTCTATTGTTCATCCTTGTTTCTTTTTATTTAAGAGCCATGAAGAAGTGACTCATAGCTCAAATACGGCCCCTAACCCAAGTCACTCACAAAGAATGTCCAAATGAGCTGACGGCTCTTAGTAATCAGTGCTGCTCTGGTAAAAAAACAATAATTATATAACATGTATAATCCCCCAAAGTGGCTAACATAGAGATTAAGCTCGGCTAACTGCAGAAACCGGTTTGTGGGAAACGAAAATATTACGTAAAAGATGTTTGAAATCACTGTGTTGTTTGGGTAATCTGACTGGCAAGAAGCTGGCTGAACCCCAATGAGCGGAGCACTGCCCTGCGATTGGATTGGATATGGCGATTAGTTAGGGGAGTCAAAGATGAACCCAGGGCAGCGCTTGGTTTCAGCTCCCTGCCGGCGTAAACTGTGGGTGGTGAGGAGATAAAACACAAGGTACGCTCACGGCATTGTTTATGCTGCTTGTTTGTGGAGTGCATTCATGCAGAAGGGTACGTGTGAGTGTGTTGGAGGGGGGGTGGGGGGTGAAGTCCTTATGTCTCTGCAATGTAGCAAAGGGATGCAGTAACCTCCCACATACAGAACAAGATGCTATAACGGACCTTTTGTTTAGCCAGCATTTGCAGATAGGAAACCCATTCTGGCACTTCTTTCTGCAAGTAGCACAACTGTGTGTCCAAAGCTATACCTTATGGGTCAAGACTAATTAAAAATGCGTAAAAATTATTTACCTGAACGTACACACCAGAGTGGACAATTATCTCCTCCCAACTGGGGGTCCATGACTGAGTATTGGGGGGTCTTGTCCCACCTGTTTCCCTGCCCCAAGCAGCCAGGGTCAGCCACCAGAGAGGTGGTCCTGCTTGGCTCCATCCACACCACGAGCCCACCCTATCAAGGCTAAACAGTGTGAAACAACACATTAACTAGCAGCCTGTCCAAATGTCAGCCAGGACAAGTGCTTGCTTTAAAAACGACCACCACAGATCCATTTGTCATGCTGTGTGGTCTCCACCAAGAATCGATTCGATTTTTGTTGTTGTTGTTGTTTTTGTGTGGTGTCCTCAAACCTATGAAAAATATTAAATTGTCTAATTATCCTCAGCTGGAAATGTAAAAAAACTGGATAAATGCCTGAGAATTTTGTTTGGATGTTCGAAAGAGGGATGGACCTACATATCTTATTTATCTCTTAAATGCTGTCCGTTGTATAAAAAGCCTTTTTTTACTTATTTATGTCTGCCCAATACAATTCTTCAAATACTTGCAAGTTTAAAAGTTGTTTTATAACCATCTGAAAGAAAAACCTGGTAAAAAGAGGGATTTTTGCATAAACAGTCCGACACAGTCAGCAACATTTACAAGCTGTTTTAATAGTAATATCAATATTGAAATATGAACAAAGATTTAGTGGTGTGAAAGTAACAAACTCTGTGAAGCAGCTGAATTTTTGAAAAATGTTTAAGATCACAGTCAGAAATCAGTTCAGCTATTCTAGACCAAAGATAGAAAAACTTCACAACAACCGTCAAAGCTTCAAAGTGTTCAGATTAATACGATAATAAGAAAGGCTTCTAGACCCCAGCTCAACACTTTTTCAACACTTTCTCCTTTTCTGTATTTTCTATGGAGAGGTTTTTCCCAGAGGATCAAGAATGAAGAATTTAAATAAAAGATAAACTCAAAATAAAAGCTCTAACACACACAAAAAAATGTAAAAGATATCTCAAAAAGGTAAAGAAACCAGGACAAAAAACTCACACCAAAAATAAATGCATGATCTGCAAGAGATAACCAATGTTACCATGTTAATAGATTCATCCTTGCAGTAATTTGATCTAAATTTAATGTAGTTTATGTCAATATTGATATCTTACCATAAAGTCATCGATGTGAAAAATGTCATCCCAAGAAACTGTGGAGGGAAACCAGGTAAAAAAAAATCAATTAATCACAAGTTCCAGTGCTACTTTATGTAAAAATTTCTATCATCTCAAATGTCGGAGTCGGAGTCTAAAATAATAATTATTGTTTGTCTTATATGTCAATATTATTCTTTTAAAACTTGAACGCATAAAAACAAAGCTCTTTATCCTAATTGTTACACTATTTCTTTAATATTGCACCCTATGACATTATAAACATGCTCAATAAATGAGAATAGAATTCTGCAGTTGAAAGGGATTTGTTTAAAAAATCAAATAGTTGAAATACTAATTCATAATCAATTTTTCTTCTCTGATTTGGAAAGTTTAGTAGTTAATTATCCTGATGGCAGAATCGTAATTTCTTCTACACTAAAATTATGCTCATCAGAAGCATCGGGAGTAATAAGAGTATTTAGAGAATATGAGGTCCTACGGTTCCTTTTGTGTTAACTGTGTAATATGGATAACCTAAGCATGTATTTTATCTCTCTAAACTGTCGAAAAACTGTGGAGAATTATTATTTATTTTGATATGGAGACAATCTGAATCAGCTTTAACGTTTATTCAAAAGCAGATAATGTAATTAGAACATATTTCTTGTAAAGGTTAAACAATCTGAGGGTAGAAGTGTTTAAGAGCAATAATGTATGAAACAAATAACTAAACCAAAGGAAAGGATGCATATTTATATTTTCCAAACTGTTCCACACAAGCATCTCCGGCATTAAAAGTTCTGTTCTGCCGAGGATTAGCATCGCGACACTTTGGTGGTATTGTGCAACCCAAACCCTCACTACTGTTCCACACATAAATCTCACAGAGCGTGACTAACTCGGCGGTAACAAGATCTGGGGACTGTCGGTCCCCCTGGACCCCGGCCTGCATGTCAGTATCTCAGACTTTTCTGCGGCAAGGAAAGGCCCCAGAACCTCCCGGGGCCCCCGGAGACCCTGTGAAACCAAACAGTGAGGTCAGTTTTGGGCTCCTATCTCACTGTGAGGATTAGACAGTCTCATATGCACATACAAAGAGCTCAGACCGCTGAGACTGAACTTGGATTAAGTCATTAAGAGCAACTATCCACTAAAACCTCAGCCTGGGGCTTTCTCAGAGTAAAAAAATCTATTTTTTTTTTGTACAGCAGCTGAGGTTCTGTTTGTATGCTGAACAGATGGGCTTTCCGGACTTCTTATTTAAGTAAAACACATTTTCTGGCATCTCCTTGAATACTTCCTACAATAAGACCATGAAATGTATATAAGCTCATGCTTTGACCTTTCGATCGATAATACTTCACCAGTCGGAACATTTTCCTGCATGCACCTGCATCGCTTTTAAACACACAATGAAACGTAATCTCCAATAACTTCCACAACAGTAATACAAGATGTTTTATGGTATAAAACAGGTGGTGATGATCTTCATGCCCAGTGAAATGCATGATATTGGGCACGCTCTTCAAATTCTGACCGCTTGTGTGTGCAAATGCGTGTATCCTTTTGTTGCATTTTGTTCCAGACCTGCATGCAACCACACTGCAACACCTCCTGACATACAAAACGTCAATTCCCTGCAGTTTTGCTATAACTAGAACGATGCACACTTGTTTTCACACAACTCTGCTTGCATGTGTTTAAGTTGCTCTTGTGCAGATGGACAACCGTCAATGCTCGTTCAATTTCTTCTTTGTTTTGGTTGTAACATTAGTTCCAAAAAGTCAAAAAGGTTTTGGGTGTGTGGAGACAAAACCTGTTGAAAATAATTCATGCGAGTGTCAAAAGGGAGAATCTCAGGATTTTCTTACGGGGGCCACACACGTATGGATGGACCCCACTTGTCCACAATATAGGGATCAGCTTAAATCACATTTTATTTACTGCTTTCAGGCAAAGTCAAAGAATCATAAATAACCAGGTCAAAGAGGTTATGAAGATTTTTCTTTATTTAATACATATATTCATCAAAAGAAACCATTTTTACCCATAATTTTCACGTAATTTTTTTAATCCATTCAAAATTCTGAACCTTTTAAATTAGAGATTAAGACAGTAATGCATTTACCAGTGGATCGTATCTTTTAAGCAGATGCCAACTAACTCTGTTAGCAATATCCAATGGAAACTTTGGATAGATTAACATGTACTATTCACACAAAAGTTCTTTGCAAAGCTCGTGTTAAAGTACAACAGTTAAAGGGTTTTAACTTTGCATACACAAATTTAGCATTTTGTTGATTTAGATATATTCAGGTTCAGCTATATTCTGTTCAGTTTACTGCATTTATTTTTAACCAATAGATTCTTCCCTATCAGTTTATTTCTTTTTTTTTTTTTTCATTTATTCTTGTGTTCAGTTTTTTGTGCTTATGGATCTTGTTTTCATCTGTGTTGCAAGTAGTTGTTGTTGCTTTGAGCTTGTTTTCAGCTCCTGTGAACTGTTCACCGTCTGTTAGTTTACTTTCTCATCTATGTACAACATCAGTAATCAACCACCTACATCTGGTCAGCAGTTGCTCCTCTTATTATTTCACTTCCTGGATTATCATTGTTTGTAATTGGATCCTTCCATCACCCCCACCTCTTCGCTAGTTCTTCAATGGTTTGCATTACTTTTGTATGTTTATTATTTTAATATATTTTAACATCTTCACAAACATTGTGCTCTGCTCTTGGGTTTCAAACATGACACCCAAAGAAATTAACATGCACTAATTTTTGCCACAATGATTTAAATAATTTTCAGTTCTTTACCGTTTATTCTGACAACCTTGAAAAAGTAGTAAGCCGTCATTATTAAGCAAGAATAATATACTTTTTCATTGTCGGCTTCAAAAATGTCTGAAACCCTCCAGCTAAGTTCAATCAATAGTGTAGTTTACAACATGCTCAGAACATGCTATTACTTACCACAAAGCAAAATCGAACATGTCAAAAAAGCAGTGTCTGAGTATGTTAACTTTATCAGAGTTAACATAACAATAGTACGTGGGAAATGGCTCTTTATCTGTTAAAATGTTGGTGAAAATAAAATTGTTTTTGTACAAATTGATGTTTACAGCGTAAGGATTAATTGTAGTCCATATAACAACATAATATAGTGAAAATTCAAATTACCTAAAAAAATATCTGCCCTCTTCCCCTTCATGAAATAATGACCAGCATTTCCTCAACCCCATTTTCATATTCACTGCCTAGCTGAAAAACACAGTAACTTTTCTTAATTTATACTTTTTTTGCCTTGTTTTAAATGCGTGCCATAGTAAAAGCAGCACATTAAAATAACATGATTCAAATTTTCTTTGTTATTGTTGTTTTCAAATAACATCTGTTGAAATAAACAGCAGATTACCAATGAAATACATACTTTAGTCCAACACTGACTAGAATGGTAATGTTAGGTTATGTGACAGAACAGGAGAACCCAGAATTTCAGCTGACACAGCTTTATGATGTTTGATAGACAGTTTATTGAAAAATTCATGAAATTATATAGTCCAAACAACGGTGGCTTGACTGGACTTGTCATGGTCTTCACCATGGCTGTTGAGCCAGCAGATAGATCCAAGGGATAAAGCAAAAGGCATGAGTCCAAAAAAAAAACAACAGAACTGCTGTGAATGTCAAGAATATACAAAGCAAGCGAGAAGTCCAGAAGGAAAATCGATGGAACAGCAGAACCTGGTCAAAAACTGGAGTCAACTGGAATCAGGACAGTTTTAATGGCACTAGCAGAGCGATGGTGAGGTAGGTTTGTTGCTGGTTCACTTAACTGGGTAAATTACTGAATATTTTAATAAAGTGCTGTACAAGTACAGATCGTGTACTTGTAGAATAAATCTAATTAACAGTGAGTGTGTATAGAGCTTCCCTCATAATGAACAATTTGCTGGAGATGATATAAAAAAAAACACAAGAAGAAGGCTGGATAGCTTAATTGGAAAGTCACCTGACTATCACTGACTATACACCAAGAGCATCTAGTGTGGGTCCTAAGGCAAGACCCTTGTCAATAATGCCTACTTTGTAAGTTGCTTTGGATAAAAGTGTCTGCTAAATACTAAAGAAGTACCTGTGTTTCTTAAATAACATGTTACATGCTATTTATTCCATAAAGTAAAAGTTTATCAACAGTTGTGAGGGTAAATCAAGATTCACTACATTACACTATTTAACTCTAATAAAAGTCAAATTTACTTTAAAACTGCTCGTTTTATTGTTTATGCTTAAAAATACACATACATAAATAAAAACTCTCTTTGGACCCAGCATAACTTTATGGCTGTAATATTATTAGCTCCTCATAGCACTTCTGTGGCCTCGTCTGTTGTTTTAATGATGTGCCCCCATGTAACCAATTCTACAGCGCAGCAGTGCCACTCTTCTTGGTTGTCAACGCTGTCGTTTATCAATATCCTGTTAGTTTCTCTTGGAGTTGGGTGCTTTGTTCTGGACTCAGACGCTTCAGGAAAAAATAATATTGGTGGATCATTGTCATGGGGGTTGCCATGGCTGCAGTCACACATGCTGATGACTGGTATTAATTTTGTATTATCACTGGCGACATCCTCGACTCCCATAGGCAGCGTGATGCCCTTGATAATGATGCTTCGTCATATCATTTACAGGCTTCAACATCAAAGGCAGCCGTTCTTTTGATTCGGATTCAGCTTCCAGTTTTCTTTTCTTTTTTTTTTTTGTGCAAGTAATTTATAGCAAATGCCTCTCATGATGCATACCTTTTGAAAAAGTACATAAAAAAATAAGATGGATAGAGGGCCAGACGAACCTAGGTCACTGGGGTTAACATTTCACCTGAACGGGCTAGACAAAAGATAGACTATCGTCTATCGCTAGGTCAAGGCCAGTGCCCCCTCTAAGTCCCCGTCAGTGGCTTCTTCTGGTGTATCAGAGAGTACAACACCAAACACATACTGACCGCATGGCAAGAGGCTAATCCATCACTCTCCTGAATGAGGACAAAATCAATCAGGAGTGGCCTTCAGATCACTCCAAACTAAATTACCATTGGATGTCAGGTGATAAGCTGGAAAGGGTCACTCTCAGTGTTTATTACAATTGAAGCAAAGGCTGGACAGAAAAGTGAACAGCTGGAAAAGTCTGCCGACCCCTTAAGGGTGGTTTCAGAAAACCAAATACGGTTATTATTATTCGTTATGTCCATTTGCAGAAACAACCCTTTAAGCCAATCCATCACTACCAGGCCATTTGCAAGCGGGCTATTGACGTCGCCTGACCAGCGTGCAACGCAATCATCATGCCTCATAATGTAATTCTCTGAGGTCATGCAGAGTTTGCCAGTGATTGGGGAAGTTAGCGAGCTCTTCCCCTGCTAATTGATGCACTTCAGCCGCTGTGCCTTTGAACAGAATCCTTGCTCCATCCAACAGAGAGAAGGCAGATGCCATCAGTCCCCCGCCTCCTCCTCTTTAGTCTTTGAAACCCAAGCCCCTGGTCTAAACCACACAGCTCAGAGCACGAGTGAGAGGACCCGTCTGTTAGCTTAGCTCAAGAGACAGTTTCTCTCTGATTTGTTTGACCACCATAGAGTCTGGGTTGGTAGTTTGGGTAGACCAAGCCAAAAAAGATTAGAAGATGGTATCACACAGCCAGTCAGAGCTGGTATACTGGTCTCTTTGTTCCTGCTGCCCTAAGATAGAGAGTCTTTGTTTGCTCAGGACTTTAGCGTTGTCTGTTACTCCTTGACGAAGAACAACTCCCATTATTAGTACTTATTGCACAGAAATAGGACAGTTTTAGTGCGACTTTAAAAAACCATGGAAAAATGTGAATTCTCATTGGATTTCTCAGTTTCCACCAAAGTGGTCTAAAGCTGATAAGGTTATGCTCATTTTCTTAGCCGAAGCTCACAAAATGCACCAGGAGCCCAGAGGGCTTTAAATCTTTTTAAAAGCATAACTGATAATCTTTTGTGCTGTGGAAATGGCATATCCAGTTCGTGATAATATCAAATCTCCTATTTCCTGCCACTCAATTCCAGGCTAATGTCTGTAGAAAAAAAGACTATAGGTTAAGTAGTTTGGCTCTGTGGCAGAATGATTAATGAACAAAAACGTTTTTGCTAATATTCCATCACTGACTACACTTACCAAGGTATTATATTCACCATTTATTCCATTTAATTTGTTACTAAAAGTCTCTTGGTGTTTACAATGCTTTGCCAAGGTATTCCACCATCATAAAAACTAAAAAAATTCAATATATTTTTAATCCAATTGTATTTGAAAGAGCAACATAAACTTTGCTAAAATGTGAATTGGGAGGTATATGATCAACTTTTTTACAACTGAAAATGAGAAATGTTGGTTATGTGTTCAGCCTGCTCCAGTCAGTGTCTTGTAGAACCACCTTCTGCATTAAAACCACAAGTCTATATGTGTAAATTTTTATCAGGCAAATATGTCTGCCCATTTTAATTTGCAAAGTATTTCAAGCTTAGCTGTATTGGATGGATAGTAATTGTGAATGTCAGTTTTTAAGACAGATTTTCACTAGTTTTAAAGCTCTTGCACTGCTGATCTAGTTATTTATTTATGAGCTCTAAAACTCTCCGCTAGTTTCATTCCTTTTGCGTCCATTATGCTAACAGATTGACCGATGGTTCGCTTTACCGCATGTCTCACTTTAGAGGGTTAAGTTATCTTAAGCTATTTATTTAGATATGCTGATATATGCTTAGGCAGGAGGATAATCTAACCAATTCTCACTCTGGTACTTTATTCTTCTTTTGTCCAATCTGCTTTAGCGGCAATTATTTTAACCATTAACCTTTTGTTTTCTTTTAATGTTTTTCTTTCCTACACATTTTCTAGCAACACCTGGCCTAGCGTTCTGTTAGCTGAGAGAGCTTCTTAGAGGAGGACATCAGCGGTGAAGCTGCCACCAGCTTTTTCTTCTTATCAGTTTCCTCTGCATCCATTTGTGTCTTCTGTCTCTTCGAACCCCCAGTCTGTCACAGCAGACGGGCGCTCATACTGAGCGACTTTTTCTTCCTGTTAAATGGTAGATTTTCCTCTCCACTGTCATTAGATGCCTGTTCAGTATGTTCAGCAAGATATCATTTCGGCATGATTCTGGAGGATTGAATCCTTTAATTCAACTTGATGCAATCTGCTGGGTTTCCTTAGATTGAAAACCTTTTTTGAACTTATTTTATGATTTGAATGGAATGATTTGCTTGTAAAGTGCCTTGAAACATGTCTTGTAAATTGGCACTATATAAATAAAGTGAATCTTAAATTGACCAGCATTCCATAACAAAATTAAGGATTTATTTTTTACAACCCTGGTCTTTAGGATTCATTTTATTTTTACTAATGTTCTCCAAAAAAATCTATTAGACCCCCAATCTTAAAGTAAATTAACTGGAGTGATTACTTTTTAGAGGTATCAGAATACAGGTGGTCAAATAACTCCATTCCACTTTTTTTTTTTACATTTTCCTTTGCAACAAACATTTTCTCTTTTTTTTTACAATATATGTTCTATTTTACGCAATCACCCATGGTCTGTTACATACAATCCCCCACAAATATCTCAACCAAATGTGGTTATATTATGAAAAAATGTGACACTGTTCAAGTAGTGTTGAATGCTTTTTGCAAGACCATTTAGTCTCATTTTAATATACCTTTATGTAACATTTGATTGATTTATTTCCAGCTTTTAAAAAGTTTGTAGTTCTGTAAAAGTAAAGAACAGAACAAGATGTTTTTGGACTTATAGTGTGCATGTGAGACAAACTTCTTTAGGCACTGCACGGACAATGCACTTTGAATGTAAAAGTAACGGTTGAAAAGTGATCCTGAAAGCAACACCTGCAACCCCACTTTAGGTTTCAACACATGGGTTTTAGCCTTTTTGCTAGAAACAAAGAACCCATCCAATGTGTCACAAACCAAAGGTTTCACACGGCCATAAAAAAAAGGAACACCTGGGTTATATTATACAATCAACTCCCGCGCAAGTAGTGAAAGACTCCAAACATACAAACATTTCTACAGTTATTAAATAACTGTTTACAAATTTCAGAAAGTGGTCTATCTTGTTAAAAGCGATGAATGTCTTTGAACATAAAATACATGCAAACAAGAAAATACTACCAATAAAAACAGTAATGTTCATTTCTTATTAATTTCATTTCCAGGCTTGAGAAAACTGGAAATAAACCCCCCCACATTTTCGACATTCTGTTTAAAATCTACTTTTTTCTATGATTCATAACTGTATTGAGATATGATCCGCTTTCCACAGGCTTCTCGTCACAGCCTGAGTCCTTGGTCTAGTGACCCTACAGGTCATAAGGGTGTGATCCCAGGTAAAGTATTGTCATCAGGCCCATGACCAGAGTACTTAACCCCTGATTGGCTAATTCATATCCCAGGTGTGGAGCTGGGTTATATGCTGTGTGTCGGTCACGGTGCTCAGTGTTTCCTCTCCAACAGCCCAGTGAGCATGTCTAAGACAGGACATGCTGTTAGGACTTGGAGGGGGAGGAGATGGGTGGAGAAGGTGTTTGAAAGGGTAGGAACTGAGGTGGGAGAACAGGAGAAGGTTGGCGGGGGTGGGGGGGGCGTATGAGCAGAAGAAAGCTCTCCTCAAGGTGGTCCTACAGTTCATGTTAATTGTCAGTTCTTTTTGTGACCCCCATGTCAGCAGCAGTCCTAACTGGATCCTGCTTCCAACGCCCGTCTGAGGGATGAAAAGCACATGGACGTGACATGTGCACACGGGACGTTAGACGTTGGAGAACATGATAGGCTTGGCTGTTTGCATGGATAAAGACTGTGAACTGTTGAGAAGTGCTAAAAAGAGGCGATAAAAGAACCGTGGCGTCCAGCTGATTCCGATAATTTGGATGTACTGGATGGGGAAAAACTATTCCGGTTTCAACAAGCTCCAGCATCATTTTCTAAGAAGGTTACTCCAATATTTTAGGAATAATAATTTTTTACATTTCAAAGGGCAGCAGTCCGAAATTTTGTTCCCCGTGGTCAGTCTTGTAACTTGTAGACGTGCTCCTGCTCTAATGCACCAGTAGACTACTGAACCTTTTTTTCTGTGTTTTCCTCCGTTTTAATGTATTAATTTTCTTTAAATATGGAACTCATACCATTTGGGAGGAAAAATCAAAATCTAAAAGTGTAAAAAAAAGGCCTTTATGGCAGTTGTAGGGCAATTTACAATGAAGCAAACAGGTCCTATTTAAATCCACTAACATGTAAATCCATTTACATTGTAATTTAATCAGAGGCAGCTATCAGAGGTAGGATTTACAGGCAGTTAATCTGCATTTTATTAAGAAAGGAAATTGTTAACCCAAGTCCCTTTTTAATCTTTCTCTGTCAGTGTCATACAAGCCCTGTGATGGACCTTCGACCTGTCCAACAGTTCGATGACAGCTGTAACACCATGACAGCTGGTAAAGGCCCCACCAAGCCCCTCTGACCCTGAACAAGGTAATTTTGGGGTAAAACAAATGTCATGTAGTCAGATTGCTTTGCCCTGCCTAAATATTAGTGGACTAATTACCTTCCATTTACTAACTAAAAATCCCCAACATGCATAAGCTTTGTGTTACTTTTTATTAGAATCCAAAAGGACAGATATACACTTTGAAGTCCACTTTAAAATTTTTGTCACATTACAAATACTCATTAGAAATTAAACTCAATGGAAATTAAGGTAATTTATTTAAACTTGTGAATTTCTGCTGGATAAAATGATAATACAATGCTTTAGTTTCCTTAAGACAGGAGTAAAAGTTCACATTCCAGTCAAACGGTCCATAAAATATATGTACATCAACAATGGAAGGACTTAGTTGAACGGATTTTAAATTATGAGACATAATTTGAATGTTATTGCAAGAAAATATTGTGTAAGGCAATGAATGCAGAATTGCAAGGTTACTAGTTTTGGGTGAACTGAATTCATACATTTCTAAAAACACTGTAAATGAATAAAAAAACACAACAAATAATAAGTAAGACCAATAAAATCAAAACAAATTATTTAGAACTCATAAACAATGCACTAAATGCTGCTTTTTGATAATAACACACATTTAATCAGCATGCAACTGAGAATACAATGAAACTATTCAAGCAGATAATCGTTTTTCTCATTGCTCTTTCATTATAATATAGCTCCTGATGCCATTTTAATACAGAAGATTAATAGCTGCCATGGCTGAGGTTGCTGTGCCAGAAGGATCTGTAGGTACGGGAAGCTCCTGTTGCAACAATGGGTTTTGCAGATTGTTTAGGTAAAGCCCCCAGGAAAAGCTGTCTTCCTGTGCACCTGTTAATTTGAGAAACAGAGATGTGGAAGTGGGCTAATTACTTTATTCTTCAACGGAGGCAGACTTACACTCAAAAACTGTCTAATTCTTGCAAAAAAACAAAACTTTAGAAACATAAATATCCTTGTCCTGTGTTATGTTTTTGTTTTCAGAGTGAAAATGTCATTTACTTTAGATAACTATAAACAATATATTTCATAGAGACGTTTTAATATCAGACAGTGGCTCAGCTCCAGTGTCTTAGAATTTGCCTGTTAGCCATCATGCAGAGGTGCCAGCTCTGTGGCTCACTGAATCCGTCTGATTTACACTTTCTGCCAGTCCTCTCTGACTCATTCTTCCAAAAGAAGCCGGATCCCCCAGTTTGAGTTTCTTCCCCAGATAACGCCATGATTCTTCCTGACAGCTGAAGCGTCAACCCCTTGGCACTGACGGCAAATTTATGATCAGGCTCAGGATGCACAGGATACCCCTTCGGAGAGAATACATAATCGTGGCACAGCGGGAAAAAAACCCTCTATTAATCTCCAAGATGTAAGTTTTCCACAGCATGATGAAGGCCAATATTACTTTTATATGACATTTAATTTGAAACCATATACTATGTGTAAACAACATCCTCTCTAATCCTTATCCCTAATCCTTTAAATTCCATTTGAGGGTATTTTTTTATGCTAAGGAAACTGATTGTAAGGCTTTATTTGTAAGACAATATGATAAACGAATTAATTTTCACAAAACTCACATAGACATTAGATACACTCTCTAGAGAATTCCCCAATGTCACACATGTCACCTCTGCTACCTAGTAAGCCCATAACCGAAAATCCATACGAAAAATTCATGCATTCATAATTAACTGATGTCAAAAAATATCAAGTACAATTACAAACAATGAACAAACGTACACCCTGAAGTGCTCAAGAAAGTCTAGAGGATTTGAATATTAAAAAATCAGCAGTTCTGCAAAAAGATTTGCCTAAATGCCTTTCAAAAGAGGCACTTACTGCCGAAATGTTGTGCTAAGCCCTGACAATCAGTTTGAAATGTAAAGGTATTGTTGTATTCTGTTGCTGTAAACAAAATAATTACAGTATGGTGGGCAAAGATTTTAGTTTTTGCAATCCTTTTTTCCCCCCATTCCTCTAGAAATAAAATAGGATTCAGATTATGAAACTAGCCCATTAAATCTTTCATTTTTCTGAGTGACAACCTCTTAATATGTCTTAGTCAGGTTAGATATCCATATTTAAACCTTCCCTTTTTTGTAGTAGTTTGTAGAATAGACTCAGCTAAATCCATTTTTTTTGTTCTGTCACTTGTGGTAACCTTTACAGGTTAATATCTATTGACTGAATATTAAAACATTACTTTATTTAACTTTTATAACCAATGGCCATGATTATTTTTCTCACCTTTTTCAAATTGAGTTAATGTACTATTTCTTAATGCAACATTTTCATAAAATATAAAAAAGTCTGTTGATTATTCTTTTGGTGTGCACTTAGAAGATAAAGTTTATTTAATTAAGTAGAGACTTTTTCTATTGGACCTTTTTAGATTTTTTACCCATTATAACATATTGAAAATATGTATATACACAGAGTAAAGTGTAGTGGTTCTAATAGTGAGCAATGAGAAACTTAATCTTATACTACAAAAATTAAAAACAGTTATACATAAAGTGGGCACATGTTCAAGATGATGGGTTATTTGTCAGCACTTGCAGACAAACCAATAGGATGAATATTTGTTTAGTAAAACAGGATGGTCACATAGGTGAACACCATATTTTAACACTTGCAAAACAATACCCTCCCTATTTTCCCTATGTTCAAGGTTTTGAGACTGCTTAAAAAGCCTCCCCTTTCAAAAGCTGCTGCCTGATCTTGTTTTATTTCTATACACAAGGTCATGCAGCTGTACACAAGCACAGATACCTCACATTCCCGTCTATGAAGTTCCAATTGTAGCCCTTAAAGGTTACAGAAAATATGCCACAGGCAAATCCTCACCTTCCTCCAGGCCTTCATCTTTTTCTCTGATCTAAACCGAATTGTCTAATTATAATGTCCAATGCACATAATTGTAAAAGCTGATATGAAGCTGCACGTTCCTGTCTATTTTTACCAGGAAGGTATGTTAGTTGGAAATACAGTTCTTATTGGTTTATAGGAACCAGAACAGAAATATGCTTCCTGTTCTTTTCAGTGGAAAATATTTTGTGCCAAAATCTTAGACATGTACGTTTTCCAGAGAATGTGGGGGTCTGAAACAGGTCATACAAAGTGCTTCCTAGAAAGCAGAAAGAATAATGGTGCAGATATAAACCATGAGTAGGGTGCTGTATTTTCATATTTCTTACAAGCAGTTTGACTTCTACATTTTTAATGAATCATAAAAAACAACAATCTAGTTTTAAGCCTGTCATTTTAGTTCATTCCATTGTATTCACTTCTTTTTAGTTTGTTTTTGTATTCCCTTCTTAGTGCTTTTGGTTTAGTTAGCTTAGGTCTGGCTTATGGTTCCTTCTGCAAGTTAAGCTCCCTGTGTGTTAATTCAATTCTGTTCTTCCTTTTTTGCCACAGCAGATGAGTTTATATTGTTCCTTTATCACTTTTCAGTTGTCAGTTGCCTCAGTGTTTAAGCTCTTGACTTTTCATTGTTCCTCATTTATTATTTAATCGCACTACCTACTCTATGAACAGCTCCTCCTGTGATTCCATCATTTTTGATGTCTCCATATTGCTAATTATAAAAACCTTTTTTTTTTAATTTTTTAATTTTTTTTTTGCTACAGCTAATGTCTGCTCTTGAATTTTTCACTAACCAAATGACAGGAGGTAAAAAAAATAATAATAAAAAAAACCCAATATATGTGGTGATTCATTCTTACCATTTCCCTTCCAGCTTTGAATGACCAAATATAGCCTAAACATACATGAGAGAGAAAGTCAGGCATGGTAAGTCAGTATTGTAGAAATTAGAGAATCATTTCAGGCCTGTTCAAATAACCATAAAAGTGCACAGGTTGTTCCAGTCTTGGGTCCACAAACTCAAATGCTGGAGCTCAATTTGTTTGTTCTTAATCTTCTGTGGGAAATGACACATTTTGAGTAAGACACGAAAAACAAAAACAAAAACAACAAAAAAACAGAGCCACTATATATTTAGTACGAGAATTTGTGTGCTTTAGCTAGACCATTGGCTACTTTAAGTGTGAGCAATTATACTTGACATTGAAGCGTAAACTCTACACAAAGTAGAAGTGTCATGCATGTAAACATGAGTTATTTGAGCTTGAATGTGGTAATATATTCACTTCAGGGGATGGCAGGAAAGATTGTGTTTGAGAAGTGAGTCCAGTCAGGCAGGAATAAAAAATAAAAAAAAAAGCTTGATCAATGTAAAGAAGGCGATTGTATGTTTGATGTGAGCATATTTCAGGTCAGGTTGCTTCTGTATTAATGTATATTAGATATTTCTTTGTCATTAATCATTGAGTCTTTTATCAAAGGGAAGCAGCAGATAAATCTGCAAAATTTACCAAGCTGTTTAGGTTTAAACATATTCTAAATATAATTAAAAATATTTTTAAAGTTGAATTGTAACTAAAGAACACCTGCAATGGAAATTAAGTATAAGGAAAACAACAGTGGACAAAGTATACAGCCATGAGGAACCACTCAGGATAAAAAAGCTTTTACAGAATACGAAAACTGGATCTAATGCAGAGTTTACATTGTTAACTGAAGCAAGATAGCAAGATTGTTATACCTTTAAAAATGTAGTGTCAGGACAATGCTGCGGCAGAAAACCTGAAATCAAAACAATCAGGAATCTGCAGTTTGGATAAGAAGGAATCGGCCTTTTATAGCAGTTTTGAATTTATTTCACAAGTTTACGGCAGCTTTGAAATTGTTGGATAATTGCAGGTTTGACTAACAACTAAAGCTACCTACATTATGGGTCATCCCTACCCTTCATTCAACTTTCAGGAGTTTCTTCTGGCTTTTCATTTGCAGTCATTTGGATTAGTTTTGCAAAAATCTTTTTCCCAACCTGGCAACACTTAAGCTTGTGCTATAGACACATAGAAATAAGAGTCCTATTTTCTTTTGGCCATTAAACAACATCATAACGAAATCCTTTTGTTTAGATGCATTAAGTTATGGCCTGTCATAAAATTTGAAGGGTTCCTTAAATATGGTCTGAATGTCTCAATGTATTTATTCCCAACACAAAGTCAATGCACAGCAAAGAACCATTCAAAACTAATATGCTTTTTGCGCTGTGGCAACCGGTGTTGGATAGGGTTTCACATTCTATATATAAGTCTGTTGACTCTGTCCCTGCTCCTCTATTTAAATGCCAGAGTTCCACTCTCAAAACGGTGTGAAGGACACAACAATATGATGGACCTTTTTGAGACTAGCACTTATCTTTTTAGTGATTTGCGTTACTTAGAGGAAGGCGATCATGGATTACAACACATGGACATTGCAGGGGTCTCTCCTCTATACTCCAACAGCAATGACAGCCCGTTGTCCCCAGGCCAGGATAATGTCCCGTCGGAGACAGGGGGGGAGAGCAGCGGAGAGGAGCATGTGCTTGCCCCTCCGGGTCTCCAGTCACACTGCGAGGGCCAGTGCCTCATGTGGGCCTGTAAAATCTGCAAGAGAAAGTCAGCGCCGACAGACAGACGCAAGGCCGCCACGCTCCGCGAGAGGAGAAGGCTGAAAAAGATCAACGAAGCGTTTGACGCTCTGAAAAAGAAGACCGTGGCCAATCCCAACCAGAGACTACCCAAGGTGGAGATTTTACGTAGCGCCATAAGCTACATTGAAAGGCTACAGGACCTGTTGCAGACTCTGGATGAGCAAGAGAAAATTCAAAATGGAACTTCCTTGAACACCAAAGAGCTTAAAGTAAGATTTTCCTGATTCACACTCCACAGCGGAAATGATTACTTGAAATGTCATTTTGTTACCCTGTATTGTTTATTTATTTTGGATGGATATGAATGATTAGGAATTCCAGTTTTATAAATGGGTTGAATGAGTAAAATATGCTTGTGTCCTGCTTCAGCAGCATGTCAGTGATGACTATCAATGGAAGAAGTCCTCTGAGACCTGGCGGACCTCTGCAGATCATTCCAATGCAGCAATGAACCATAGAGAAGGTATATCTCCTAGCAGTTTTTCTTGATTAGCAGTTAATGAACAGTAAAGTATAGATACAACTCACATCACCGCAACAAATGTGATGTGAGATGGTTTTGAGCTGCTGTAAATCCAGTAAATAATAGTTTTTATACATTCAGATTTTTTTTGAATAGATGTCACGGCTTTACTGTTAGTCATGAGGTGGACTCAAACAATCAGCAATCCCATATGAACTAAAAAAGTGGAATGATTAAACAGCAATCCATGGTCATAGCTTGGGCTCATTTATGGGAAAGCTAATGACTTTGAGTGACAAAACGGAACACGCTAAAGAAGGTCTCTTCTGCCCACAGCCACCACAATCTACAACAACTCCTTAGTTAGATGAGATACTCCAACAACATTTAATTTCCCTTTGGGATAAATAAAGTATTTTTGATTTGATTGGTTTGATTTGATTACACTTAAATAGGTTGAGCAGAACTCCCTTCCTCTGGTACATTGACTTCTATTTGGTTCCTCTAACATATCTCTGCTTTCTGTGTGTACTGTTTGTTAGTAAAGATGTTAGGTAGAAATCTGATACCTTCTTCACAAAGATACAAATGCATAGCAAAGTTCACAAAGATGAACCATTATCGACTGAAAGGCAGCATGGTTCTGGTTATATCCTGTTAAGCCTTACCCAACATAATACATTTTATTGAATAGATATAGAAAAGATGATCAGGCTTTTTGAGTTAACAACGTTGATTTCTCTACATGTATTGTGGGCCTCTAGTGTATGTCTTTGGGCAAAGCATAAGGTCTAAGAAACCCCATTATATTGTGCTGATTTTGTCTAAATAATGATAAAAAAGAAATTTCGAAATATAAAAATTTAGAAATCTAAAAGATTCCAGGTTTAGCATTTGAAGGACTGCTCCTACAGAAATTGTATAACCAGTAGAAATCATGCTGCCAGGACAATTTGTTCAAATTATACAAACAGACCCACAATGTGCAGTTCTCACAGTAAGACAGAAGCTAAAGAGTACATATAAATCAAATGTTCAACCATTGTGGAAATTAATTGGAAACTAATGATCCATGTTAAAGTGGAATTGGTTTACACTGATTGATTGCCAAACCACCGCCAAACAAGCTGTGGTTGACGGCTTGTCTTTTGAAAGCGAACATATTTTAGGGAAACCCATGTATTGTTGCATTTATTTAGTGTTGTTGAGGAAATTTGATAAAATATACACCACAGTCCAGTATTGTTCATATCCTTGGTACAGATGTGTGCAAAAGCCTTAGAACAGGAGTGGCTAACTCCAGTACCTTAGGGCTGTTGCCCTGCAACCTTTAGATGTGCCTCTTGTACAACACATCTGAAACAAATGGCAGTTAAGTTACTCAGAGTCCTGCTAATGACCTGATTATTAGACCAAGGTGTGGTGAAGAGACATACACAACTAAGTAGTACACCAAAATACTGGAGTATTCATGACTATGAATGAAAGTGTATAACTCTGGTTTTATTTTTGATCTTCTTAAAAGAGCAGCTGCCTAAATACAACAACCTCCCAATGACGTCATTTCTCTATTCTTTCAGTGACCAGTGAGTCTTCTGCATCCTCCAGCCTCCTGCGTCTGTCTTCCATTGTGAACAGCATCACAAATGATGACAAACTCAGCTTCTCCTCTGAACCCTCAAAAGGCTAAAATAGTCGAAGGAGTTCTAACATTTCATATTTAAAAATTCCCACTATTTTGCTCTAGCTTTTCCTGCTGCATTGCATAATTTTGGCCTTTCCTCACTTGTACCATGAGAACAAAAAAACAAAAAAAAAACATGTACATATTTTATATTGATGTGATTTATAAATGTATTTATTTTGTTTTTAAAGCCTAACAGATTAAGTAGGAACTATGTTTGAAACTTTGTATACATAGCTGACCAACAATAAATCAATTACTCTGTGATAGGTTTTTTGCACAGTTTTCATTGTCAGATTTGAACTGCGTGCTAAATAATGGGGGTTTTTTTTCTATCACAAAACAAACACATTTGCAGTGTGCCAGTATTTACCACTGGGTTGCTTTTAAGGATAAACACCAGTAGTAAAAACCAAGCACTCACAACCAGCATTCATGCCTATTAGAAGTCCATAAAAACTGCAGAAACTGCTCTGGAACCGTTCCCTGCCAGAGCGCACGTCTTTGTTCGCCAGCAGGCCCAATCCCACAACAGTAATCCGAGTCCCGTCCAAACACCGCGTGCCTCCACACTCCTCCCCTATCACATGTTGAGAACATGGAAAATTGGACTCCAAGCACGAGTGCAAACCCCAGTGGGTTAATACAGTTATTTTAGCCATTAGGTCTTTATTCATCGTCACTCGGATCTTCACCAGGTGACGAAGCATTTACATGAGATGCGTGGCGCGATGCAAGTGGCTTGGAAATCCAATCAGTCCCGTTTGTCACGTATAGGGATGGGGGTGGGGGGTTGTGGGTTTGTTCAAGGCAGAGCATGATGTCGTGTTGCACGACGGCTTACTCTGATCTCTGCAGACGACAAAAAGCGCTTGTTGACCTTTGGGACTCAGACGACCAATGCCTCATACAAAATGTCACAGCTGCGATTCAGGTAGAACGACAGAAAACCAAGCAATGACACAAAATACGTAAAGAAAATAGCTAGGTAAAACATAAGAACCTGTAACTTCAGGTTTCAGTTTACAGGAAGTGTTCCCCAAACCATGCTCATATTTTAAGGTTATGTCCTCTTAAGAGATCTGGGTGTGTTGAATAACTGATGGAGGATGTTACAGACTCTCAAAGAAGATTTTTACAAACACTTGTGTGAAACTCTAATTCTTTATTAGTTTTGCCACTTACAAAAAGTCCATATAATTTTTTTATGTGTACATTTATATTATATGTCTTTCATTTCTAAAGTTGCCTGATCACAGTACTGACTGCATCTGATTAAGAATCTGTGTAAAAACAAAAAGCAAAGAGATTAGGGTAACGGTGAGAATGCCATCCAACTACAAAGCCCTAAAGGGTATTTACTAAGACAAATAATCTAAATGATACTGAAAAAAACATTTAATAAATGTAATAAAAATAGTTTTATTTAAACCTTGACATTCCACTTTTAAAAACTTAACACAAATGAAAAAATTACATTAGCTTATTTGTATTGAAATCTACTACTGTTATGCATAACGTTGCTTTTAAATGTTTCTTTAGTTTAGGTTTTGCCTAAAACGAACAAACTCTCAGCCTAAACCGTGATTGCACTGCTGACAGCTCGTAAGGATACAATGAGGATATTTCTCACAATGTGCCAAAACGTATGGAAACCCCTTTTTTTTCTGGGAACCGCTCACACCTAAGAAAACACGCAGGACTCTCAGTCCCTGAAATGCAGTCGGAGTTCGTCCGAGGGGCCACAGCTGAAGAAGACATTGGCTCTCCTGCAGCTTGTTTAGCCGCTCAGAGGATCAAAGAGCGCTTTTAGGGCCTGAGAATGACGCCGTCAATTAGAAAAAGCTGCCAAATTGAGCTGCGGGGCCTGATTGGCGCAGCACATGGCGCAGTTTTGGTCGCAGCAAGGGAAGTTATGGCGCACAGACCTAGCGATGTGATCTATGTCCCAGACTGGTCTCTTGGGAACTCTCCGAGGTTGCTTTTCTGTTGTTCTCAAGGGTCAAAGGCAGAGTTAAGTGAGGGGCAGGAGGTGATCTTTTATGCCCCTCATGTCTGAAAACTCTAGTTTCTCTAAACACCCACACGATCTGACTAAAACTATGATTTGGTGTCATCTCAGAGGTTTCCTTATAACAAAAAAAACAACTTATTCCTAAATCTGCTGTTGTATTTAGATATCTAGATAACTTGAGCACAGTATCCTTAAACCAGCCGAGAACAGGAGGGGAAGCATTAAAGAAAGGCACAATAAATTTTTGTTCATGATTATTTTCCACTCGACAAGAGAAATGAAAGCAATGAAAAAAAAAAAAAAAACATTTTGAGTGGCCACACCATTTGTTTGGCAGTGAGCAGAGAGAAGTGTGCTGCCAAATCCTGCAAATCTGAGCCCTTCTCATGGCAGGATGTTGAAGGAAAGTTCGGGCAACTCAGACCACTCAGCTTCCAGGTTTGATCCCCACGCCCCCTTTTCCTCCTGCTATAGCATTCCGCCTTTCATCAGCTCTGACTTTTGAAACACTGTTTTAACAGGCCAAAGACAATTACATGGTGTCATCAGCAACACACAAATGCCAGCAAGGTCAGGCCAGAAAAATTCAGATCATAGTTTCCTTTGTTTTGTACAACTGCAGAAATGAAGAGGGGGAAAAAAACAAGGCCTACAACTCACACACACATTAACGGATTTATAATTACACAAGGAAGGTAAATATGATGAATCTGCTAATAAGCAAAGTAGTTGTTTTATTTCATTTAGAGAATATGTTGATCATGTATTTTCTATGTTTCTGTTGTATAAAAGTTGTAGTATAAACTGTGTTTTTCAGGAAAACCTATATACTACCTGAAAAAAAGATAATGACAGTGATGACAGTATCACAATAAAGGTTTAAGGCTGCTGAGGATTTTGTGAATGTATAAAATTATGTTGAATTCACAGTTTTTGCCTAAAAGCTCCAGGCCTCTAGTAGAAAGATGAAGAGAGCCGAAGCCTCCTAATCAATGATAAGACAACTTTATAATGTAAAAAAAAGTGTTTTAGGACAAGCCAAGCCCATATCTAAACCTAATGGTGGTGGTACTTGGAGAGAGGCTTGACAACATTTGCAAGTCAGAGTGGGACAAACCTAACAGATTAAAACATAGGGGGAAAAAAAAATCTTTCATTATCTAATTGATCAATTATTTCAGTTTATCAGATCAGTGTAAGGAGGATTCAAGGAACTAGTTTATGTGATCTGGCTATCCATAAAAAAAAGTTAGGAAGTACATTATTACTGTATATTAAGGTTGTGTTTTGTATTGAGATAAAGTCATTTGCCGAATACTTTATGCAAAAATTTTGATTTAATTACAGCCAGTTGTCTTATTTGGCATAACTAGTATACAGAAAGCTAAATAAAAGTGCAAAAATTAGGTTTGTTTGTGTCAACTTAAAAAAAAAAGAGTTGTCAAAGGGGAAACAGGGAGGCTAAAATTTCCAGCCAATACCAGCTCCGCATTTAACGCTGTTTAAATTGCTGGTTATCCACTTGAATAAAAATGATTGCACGGTCATGACCATCTGTTAGGTGCTGTAATGCGGTGCTTAACCTGCGTCATTACCTTTTAATGGTTAAAATTTGGTCCAGGGAGCTGAGATGCACAATGGTGTGATTAGTTTTAATGATCTTTGGCAAAGGGCGTTCAGCACTCTCTTGCAGCACCTTAAATGATGAGATGGGGTGTTTAGACGGGGTTTGCCACTGTTTTTTGAACTAGCTGGGGCTTGAAATGTTACACCATCCTTTGCAGCTGGGCTGCATCTGCAACGCTGTTGTCTCCGTGGTAACAACTGGCCAGAGTACAGCTTCAAGTGGCCGCCCTGTTTGCTCTGCAGTTTGACCGAACAGATTGAGCTCTCGGTTGTCTTTATTTCTTTATAGTAGCCGCAGTAGTATCGTTGTACCTGTGAGGCACAGCAAGATGTCTTAAGGCTACTTGGAGATTAGCTAGAACAAACCAAACCAAAAATCCCTTCTGACCTTTTTGAAACAGGCCGAGCTGCAAATGTTCATCCACACTTAAAGAAGCTGCATTTCCAACGTTCATCATGCCCTCGCATAAAGCAAGGCTGGTGAAAATGCGGATGAGTGGGAAAACACCAGTAGGTGCAAATGTGGGAAACTCTGCAGGGTACTGGGTGGGGGGTGGCGGTGGGGGTGATGTGGGGTGTAGTGGTGGAGATGAGGCAGGGAGGGAACTGAACAAACTCCAGCCTGCCTTCTAGCTGGGCCAATGGGCCATGGTAATTAGATCTGACCAATGTAGGCCCTGGGCTTTAGCCTGGGGGCATAAAAGGGGGGCCCGGGGCAACAGACCCCTCATATCACTCAGAGGTCTCCTCTCTTTCACCCAGCAACTTTGCCTTCCTGTCGGCCTGTTCTGACGCCTTTTCTTTATCAAACCATGGATGTCTTCTCTCCATCCCAGCTCTACTACGACAGAGCTTGTGCCTCCTCTCCAGACAGCCTGGAGTTTGGCGCCAACATGGAGCTCACAGGCTCCGAGGAGGATGAGCATGTCAGGGTGCCTGGGGCCCCTCACCAGCCTGGACATTGTCTCCAGTGGGCCTGCAAGGCCTGCAAACGCAAGTCCAGCTTTGTGGACCGCCGTCGGGCCGCCACCATGCGGGAGCGCAGGCGGCTGAAGAAGGTAAACCACGCTTTTGAGGCTTTGAGGCGCTGCACCTCCGCCAACCCAAGCCAGCGCCTTCCCAAGGTGGAGATCCTACGCAATGCCATCCAGTACATCGAGAGTCTGCAGGAGCTGCTGCGAGAGCAGGTGGAGAGCTTTTATTGCCTACCTGGAGAGAGCAGCTCAGAGCCAGGCAGCCCAGTGTCCAGCTGCTCTGATAGTATGGTATGTCTTCTCACCTCAATAGTTATTGGGGTTACTGGTAGCTGTAAAACCAAAAGTTGTTAGATAAAAAAAAAAAAACAACAACAATTGGACGAATAATATGGTGTTGCTGTAAATATGCAATAACCTAGACAGTTTTGATCTGAAAATAACTAAGAGTTCTTTAATTTAAAAACTTTATAATGGCTCATGGACTTTAAAAGATCTTCTTTACATGTACTCTTATAATAAGGTATTACAAAACCTATTCTGCAGGTTTTTGCTCTGTCTTTGTTAAGCTTAACACCATTATTTTCAATTCTTTTAACACAAAAACTGAACAAGTATCAAATTATTAAAAATGACCTGTTCAACTAATGGCTTTCCCATCACCAAACACTTTATGGCCCTAATAAACCAAGCTAAATCCACCTTACCGAAGTCTGGCAGGAAAAAACCAGGGCGCTTTCCCCCACATTCCATCCTGACTGCATGTATCTGCACCCAATGCCAGGATTTTCTGCAGATTTACTAGGAGAAAGTGTCATCTTGCACAGACCGGTGTTGCTTCCACTGATACAATTGATTTGCCACACTCTAGCTTGGGGATGGGAGGAGGGGTGGGTGGGGAGTAATGGGCTCGGGCAACTTTGACTTCAAGGTGAACGTGAAATAAAGAAGCCCCAATAATGCCAAAGTTTAGGATTTATTATCCCATCCAGAATATGGTGAAGAAAACTGGCTGTTTTTGTACTTTCTCCACTCAGTTTTTCTGTATGCATCAAGAAAATCCAATGCCAGTATTTTTTTGTGAGGTACTTTTTGGACTTCAAGAGTAAATTTGATCTTTTGTGTTCTTACAGGGTGGAAGCAACAGTCCAGTGTGGCAACACCTGAATGCAAACTACCATAACAGCTTTTCATATGCAAAGAATGGTAAGGATATATCGCTTTGAAAGATTAATGAATGTTTGACTGCTTAAAAATAAAGGGAAACTGTCAGAATTAAGCTGCGATTAACCATTTGAAGCAGATTATGTTTGATTTTGTGTTACTATATGTTGTTTTCACTCTAAGTTAGGTACTTACTTTGCAACCACTAAAAATAACATTTGAGCTTAAATAAATCTGTATGATATGAGCCTTTAACATTTGTGTCTGTTCTCCTTTTTAAGACGGTTTGGAGGAAAAAGCCTTTGGCGCCTCCAGCTTGGAGTGCTTGTCTAGCATCGTAGACCGTCTCTCTTCGACACAGCCCGGCTGTGGACCGGCCGCTCTGAGGGATCTGCCCACCTTTTCCCCCGGCAGCTCCGACTCCCAGCCTTGCACGCCAGAGAGCCCGGGATCTAGGCCTGTCTACCATGTCCTGTAAAAGGGGGGAACAGGCTTTGAAGTGGATTGGTTGTCACGGGCAACAACAGTTTCTTCAGACATGAGCTGCTTTTGCATCAAAATTATATTAGGAGGAGGTTTTCATGTAAAGCAGACGAGGACAGCAAAATCTGGGGAACTGTGGCAAATATCTTTCCTACTGTACATGAAATTTGTAAATATGTAATATAACACCAATTTATTCTACGTGAGCTATACCCGATGCTACATATTTAATGTAATATTGCATTATTCAATTTTGGAATATTTAAACAGTGACATAATATTTTTTCACACCACCTTGTTTTGTTTATTAAACATGTTGAAATGTTTTGAATTTTTATTGTTATGAATTATGTATTTACATTCAGCTATTTTTTCAGAAAGGCATGAGAACAATTATGGTTTTTATCTTCATTTTGTGACATTATCAGTCATGATTTAGTCTTTCTGCAAATTTTTTTAAAGATTGACTACTTTTCAATTCTAATTCCTTTTAATTCCAATGAATATGGCAAAAATAAAGTAGCAGGTTATTTATTATGTACTACACACACAGTTGGTCCCTGATGGTCCCGGCTGTCTCCAGCTAACAAGACTTCGGGATCACTTTAAAGGTCAGCTGATACCATTTGTCAGTTTCGGCTGCTGTAATCACTTAAGTTGCCTTATTTTTCCTAAATTCTCATCGAAAAAATGTTTTCATTGCTGAAAAAAAAATTAATTGGCCTCTACATCGTAATCAGGGAAACAAATGGAAATGTTTTACCACTACTTAAGGTTCTGGTGTGGATTTCTACACTTTTTGTACCTGTTTGCTCTCTCCGACCAAATGTGAGTCATCATTAGCACCCCTCATTATACCACCACCACTAGTGTGGAGAACAGATGGCCTCTGATGGTACTTATCGGGTGACTTAGGAGGAGGAGGGTGGGTCAGGTTTTCAGATTGTGCTGCAAGAAAGCTGTATGTTTCTGAATGCACCACTGACAAATTAAAAAAATTAAACTTTTGGTTCTTTAAATATGTTGTCGTTGTTGCTGCTTTTCATTTGCTAATTTGTTACCGAAAACAAGACATGCAGCTAAACTACACAATGTTAAAGTAGCTCTTTAGTAAGTTACTTGTAAAAACTAAAATATTAAACACACACTTATTTGTAAATGCTTTACCTTTTTACGCATGGTAAATTACAATACATCTCAGAAAAAAACAAGAAACCGAGATATTCAAATTTCTTTAAAAACTTAAAATGCTTCAGCAAAGAAAAGTCGGAACTTAAAATATGAATAATTGTTGCTTAGAATACTACAAATAAGAATCAATTATAGGTTTCTTATTTTTTAGCTACAATGCCATAATGGACATGTATTAAGCTTTGGCCATCAAGGGTATGAGTCCTGCTACGTTTGTCAAAACACCTGAATCACATGATAGGGTTATTTTACAGGACTCTGTGGAAACTGAGTCCATAAGGAGAAAATTCAGTCATTTGATTCAGATGGGTTGGACTTCTTGAAGCAAAAACCAAGATGCATCGAAATCTGCCCTTGAGGACTGAAGTTTACTTTGATGGACAATGGTTGCAAACTGAAGAGAAATACAGTTAAGTCCTAGCTTGTTTCTTTAAGTAATTATTTGATGATTCATCTTTTGCCATTTATTCTGAGTCCGACTTATTTCTTAGCCTCCTTTACACAACCCATTACTTTCAGTCAGATGAAAATATAATAAATATAAATACGCCAGGTTTCATCTTATATTCAACTGTTTCTGAATCAGGCGGGGTCTATAATAAATGCTGCCACATCTCTAAGAGCCTCTGGCGCAAGCATGTGTCTTCTCAATCTTTTTTTGTTTTGTATTTGTTTCCAAATTTTGCTTCATTGTTCCTGTTGTTGATGTATTTCAGTTGTATTTAACCATAAATGTAATGTTGTGTTCGGTGGAGACTTGGCCAAAAATGACCTATAATGAGAAAGAATCATCTTTTTCAAGTGAGACAGACAAGACAAATACCAAGTACAGAGAAGAGCACTTGATAAAAATTCATTTTATTCAGATGGGAGAACAGAAACCATTTCACTCTGTGCCACTTTCTTTGTCTTGACTTTGAAGTCACATGCCTTCTCAGGGGAGTAATGAGTAAGTCATGCATCTCTACATCTCCTTAGATCACTTTTAGCAATTACAATAATATTATTAATATATATTTTGTGGAATCTAGACCTGTCTATAGGGTTGGAATGGTTTGATTATTATATATATATATATATATATATATATATATATATATATATATATATATTATAAGAATGTATAAACATTTATAAGAATTTTATAAAAAAATGTAAGTTTATTAACATTATTTTATGTAAGAGATTACAACTTGTAGTTTGATTTTACAATAATGTTTCTCCTTTTTGATAAAGCTTGAAGTTTTATTCAAATTCAGCAACAGCTCCCTTGAATCCTCTTCTGCCTCTGAGCAAGACAGGCTTTTATTTCTCTTTTATCAAATACAGATTTCTGTTCTGCATCGTGCAAAGATACTAGGAGTGTAACAGCACCTGGAGGCAAACACAATCAGAGTAACAGGGATCCCTCGCCACTGCTGTGTTGCTATGAAACATTCCAGCTGGGGCTTGTATTACAGTAACCTTCACGGATGTATGCGAGCCTGGAGATTCAGCTCTTAACATCACCAGAGTTCTCCCAGAGCAGCTAGGATGAAAACTTACAAATTGCAGAAAGTAACTTTGAACTCTTCTCAGTCATCGTGGAACGATCTCACAGTAAAAAGAAGATATGAGTTAAAGCTGTCACCACTGTACTGCCCAGTAACACCACAAGGGCGAGGTGTTTCATGTCCATCACACATTAATGCACAGGCAGTCGTAATTAACCAATGGAGTCTTGCAGAAAGCTGCACAAGAAATACATATTTGATAGTGAAAAATTTACCAATTACGTTTTTTTAAGAGTTTATTTTGGACTAAAGCTCACCAGGAGAGGAACTGCAAAGACAGACAAAGATAATCTGGTGTAGCAACAGGTTTAAAGCAGATGTTTCCATATAGTGACTACAAAGACCCATCATTATTTTTGCTTGATTTCTATGTATTTAATCCTATTTTTTAGAGTGAGATTACCTAAATTAATATGCCATAGTAATTGTTACTTCAAATTTGAAAAATTAAGGTTAAATAAAACAACCTTTAACAACCCAGATGATGATATAATGGCTGAATGACCTTCTGATAACTTCCTATTTTAAAACTTTAATCTTATATGCCATTAATATGGATTCTTACATACAGTGGAAACCCTCTTAAGGTTTCCTAGCTCTGCTCTGGGGGTTCAGCTAATCAGCGGCAAGGACTAATAATGCCTTGATTTGCAAACGACAGATAATAGCTTCTCAAGCAAGATCGGGAAATGTTCGATCTATTTCCATTTTAGTACACTGTATAAAAGAAATCAGCAGAAAGTTGAACAATTTGGAGTCACGTTTAAAAGAACATCTTAAAACGGCATTTTTTTTTATCATTGTATTTAAACATCTGGTTTCAACTTAGTGATTTATTTACAGCAGAAATGATACAGCAAGAAAAAATTCTCCCCAGTTCTTTTGTCAGCTTATTCCACTGCCATTAAAGCCATTTGCTTTGATAATTAGTTCAACACTATCTGTTTCGCTTTGATTCAGCCTGAGGCACAGATGTCTCATGTGCTGTTTTATGAAACATGTATGCCTCTCTTTTGAAATTTCAGGTTACTTTTTTGTATTTAGATAATAGGAAAAGCGAAATAGCAGAAGTGAGCCAGCCATTTTTCTCTTTCTTGTTTTGTAAGTTAAGGGTATTTCATTAAAATACATGAAATATTTAGAAATTAAAGCTTTGAAAACTTAAATGTAGGATGAAATGGAAGGAGCAACAAAGCAGCACACTGTACACGAGGACGTGGATTTATTTATACAAATATAGTATGTATAACAATTGCATATCAACAGTTTGTGGTATTTTATTTTATTTTTTTGTCATCTTTACAATACAGGACTTTCATCCTTTAAAGTGTAAATCAATTATTAAAAGATACCTGTGTTTTAAAGATACAAAAAATATGTTTAAATTCTTTTTAATAATTTTGAAGAGGGATAAATATGTTTGAGTCTTCTACAAAACCCTTTAAATGTCACTATAAAGACACATTTGCTTTGGGAAATGCTCTTATTGTATTTAGCTGTGTATTACTCAAGAAGCTTGATCGCAAATTTGCATTGTTTACAATCCTGGTCTGAGGTTTGCTCACGCTCATCGTGGGCTTTAATATCATTTTTGGTCTAATTTATTTTCACCATCTTTTTCAGAGGAACAATTTGAATGAATTTGTAAGCACAATAAATGGGTTTAAAAGAGTTGATGCTTTCAGATGGTTAGAGTAAGCAGGAGCCATCATGGCTGTTGTGTATGGCAGATCAATTACTATAAGATATAGGAAGACTTAGGTAATGTAGAGTGAAATATTGTCAGAATTTAGCCGGAAGCTTTCTGTTGTCTAAAAAAGGGTGGGTGGTGCTGAAGAGGATTATTAGTGGGGGTATATGAATATATTTGTGCCAATAAATATAATTTCTACTAGAGCTTGTTTAAAAAAACATTACAAGTATATGTTTTATCATTTAGTCTTCAAAAAACAATTGTTTAACAAATAACTAAAAATCCAGGTTTTATGAGTGTATGTAAACTTCTGACCAGAATCGTAAAAGAAAATGCAATCTCCAAGA
This sequence comes from Orestias chungarensis, assembly GCA_032876305.1. Taxonomy (NCBI): domain Eukaryota; kingdom Metazoa; phylum Chordata; class Actinopteri; order Cyprinodontiformes; family Cyprinodontidae; genus Orestias; species Orestias chungarensis. The sequence continues at coordinate 1,201,597 of JAVLVB010000106.1, read as the reverse complement.
TAATTCAAGTTTTTAACATGAGCTATATATTTATCACTCAAATCATCTAAAGAAAATTATGTTTTAAAAGGCTAGGATTCATTTTGGGATTAAATTTAAAATGGAAAATCCAGAGATAGGCTCACATAGTCAGTGAGTCAAACAAAGAAGTGACAACATACAGCAAAAAAAGAAATAATACAAGCTTTCAACAAAATAAAAGATAGGGTCTGACAAAGAAAGGGAGCACTTTGCCGCAACAGAGAAAACAAAATTAAACACAGGTCTAATGGAAAAGTTATAGCTGTGTGTAGATCAGATGGAAGAAAACAAAATGCCCAACGTTTCACTCGTGATTGAAAAAATAGGAAAATAAAAGACATCCAGCTCTATGCGCTATTATTACACAACAAACATTTTTTTTTTTTTACAAATAATAATCTGCATGTTTACAAAGGAATATATATGAAATGATAAAACTTTACCTTAAATCTCTAATCTAATATACAATATGTTGAAAAATAAGCATAATTTTAACATATTCTATGTGTTTAATGACATTCTGTTTGTCTGTCGGGGACAGAGGTTGGAATGATCTCCTTGTTACATATTTTGTAGATAAATGTCTGGCGCGATTATCGATTAAATGTTTGTTTTTAAATTCCTATTGCACAATAATATTAAATGCTGCCAGTAAACCGACCACAATCTCTTAAACTGGTGAAGAGGAGTAGAATTAGGAAGCTGCCTTACAGTAAACAAGACTCTTTGCTTTACTGTGATTTCAACCACTCATTAACTCTGTGTATGTATTTAACCATAAACCGAACCAAAGAATGTTTTATTGCTAAACCTACAAGATATAAAACCGATTCTTGCTACAGTATAGAAGGTAAAAAACTGTTTATCGAAAAAATGGGATGAGAAACCATTCGTATGATGACAAGCACCAGAATAGAGGAGTTGATAGAAACACCACGGTACAAATGATATCTATGGCAACATGGCAGAAGCTCTACTGCATCTCAGATGGAAGGATTTAAAAATGAATAACTGGAAACAAAATGCGACAAAAAGGGAGCTTAGAAAATCCACAACCGGGGGAACAGAAAACTATAAAAGAGAGTACAAAGGTAAACTAGACAACTTTCAGCATGTTCATCAAAGCACCAGTTTCACACCAAATTCTCTCTTTGCTCAGTAATCGGTGGTTCACTGGAAGGGAGAAAAGGGAGGTCAAGAGAGTCTTATTGTTGAACTCCTCCGTTACAAAGAGGTTCTTTTGGGATCCTAAGTGCCTGTAGGTGATTTTTGAGATCCATCCTTTAGCGCTTTTACTTCTTCTTCTTCTGGAACAACCTGTGGACAAAAGAAGCAAACAAAAAAAAAAAAAAACAAGCTGAGAGCTATGACTTCACACTCACTTAGTCCTCTATAACTTCCCCCCAGTGGCTGCTATTGCACTCCCACCCCATCTTGTTGTGTGGCAACAGCACGGCTGCCGACGTGAAAGTCTGCGGTCGATGAAAACGGGATCTTTTGTCCGATCACTGTCTGCAACTCCACAGCAACGGCGCGTTACAAGCACCCAAATACCTTCCTAACAGGCAGTCTGCCAAGCTTAGGCCAACAGATGCACTTCAGGGACTCATTAAAGCCCACAGAGAACCTGGACGCTTGCCTCTCAACGGCATGTCAGAGCAACAACTGGAAAAATCCGTGACAGGTTTGCAGAATTAGGCACTGCATGACACCCTCTCTCTTTGTGGTCTGATGATTGTTTGGGACATTCAGGAGCTTTGGAGGTTCACTTTTTTTTTTTTTTTTCAAGCAAAAAGATTTCAACCTGTTTCAATGTCAAACTATTTCACATGTAGTGATGTTAAAATTACAAACTTACTGATTGCGATTCCATGTGTTAGACTGATGCAAAGCGTGTGAGGAAGGAATGGCCATTGCTCTGCTCGAGGGTAAATATGTAGCCCAGTCTTTTGTCTTTTTGTGTAATGAGTTTTTGTCCGGTATTGTCCTGTATTTAGCTTTATCTACATCCCTACTAGCAACCCTGAGAAAAACGGCATAAAGTTTCTGTATTAGTGCCGGGAAGCCTTTGACATGCTTTCAGTAGAAAGCATGAGAAAAAAAAAAGATTAATTCAGATGTATTCAGAGATAAATTCAGAGAAAAACACACTAAAGTGATATAATACTACATAGATAAAATTATATATATATATATATATATATATATATATATATATATATATATATATATATATATATATATATATATATATATGGTGTAATTTTATTTTTTGCTTATTAACAGCAACAACTGATGTAGGTGATCTCTCCCTCGCTCAACTTTAATTTATATGAAAACATAATAATTCTGCATATAGAGTGCTGAGAAGAACAAGTTTCTCCACTACAGGTAATATTCTCTGTTATTAGTTATCACTCAATATATGGCATTCTGTGTTTACCTAAATGCTGTAAATGAGTGTCATCATTAATGTTAAATCATCTCGTATCCTATTTCTTGTAACTGAGTAAATTGCTTTGGATAGAAGTAATTTAAATGTAATATTTCTGATGAAGACGGTTGCCTACAGATTGATTGAGAGTTCAAAAATATTCGCGGAGTTATTAGAAAACATCTTTTCTGGTTAGAGCAACATAACTTGAGGTAGAGATCAATGCCTTGCATCCTAATAGAAAGTGTATCAGAATAGCCTCTGTAAAGGTAATGGCCAATGCTGGCGCTATGTCCCCGCATATCAAAAAGGGTTGAGGAAAAATAATGATATTTCTAGTAATGCTAACAACAACATATTAAAATTAAAAATAAAAATAGAAAAAATATGCCTTCTGAGAGAGCTCAAAGAACACTGCAGCTTGTAGCCTTGAGACAGCGCTCGCAACAGGAGTATGGCAAATATATAACACCATAAAGAAGAATTGTTTGAGCATGGTTTATAAGCAGTAACAGCACAGTTACTCAGTCTGAGCTTGCTAAAAGGGGGGTAGAAAAAAACCTATTTTCTTGTTGTAGGCTAAAAAAGCGATGAATCATTTATGAACAGCAGCACATTTAATGCATCTTAAATGTTAAGACGTTTTTCCGAAGTATATATTAATTTGCTGCAATTTATATCTAATGTACTTTTACATATACCATTAACTGTAACTACTTTATTAAAGATTTTGACTGGTACTTGTTTTTGACAAAGGCTTAATTCTCAGATCAGTTTTGAGTTACCATTGTCTTAAATAGAAAAAAACTATTAGAGGAATCAATGTTCTTTTCTAAGATTTCTAAAACTTTGAGGACAAGCATCATTCCCCAACATTACCGTTAATAGGTAATATTGTGGACAATTCATCGTAACACCATTAGAGCACTTGTACTGTTTTGGCCCATCCTTGTGGCACCTGTACCCTAAACAAAAACCCATACAAATCTTTTAAAAAGAATACCACGTGAGTCTTTGGTATCCCACTGGCTCCCCCCGCCCCCCACCCCTCACCCTTAAAGCAATGAAGCGCCTCACCTACGACATGTGATTTTGCTGAGCAGCCAGATTCTGCTGCTGCTGTTGCTGCATCAGGAGCTGCTGCTGCTGACGCCGCCGGGCCGTGCGGAGCTTCTCGAAGCGAGCCTCCATTTCCTCGAGCACTTTGGGCGTGTAGCGCACCACGAGCTTTACGCTGTCTTTGGCCGCCTTCAGCAACTCCACCGCCTTCTCATGATGTTCTCCTTCTACACTCTGTAAGATGGGGTTACAGAAATGTAAATATTCAATTAAACCAGTCATATCTTACAGTTTTTTTTTTTAAATATTTTAATGCCTTCTGATTATATATAATGAGCAGGAGGACTCAAGTCTGTTTGAATAAACTCTGTGGTAGTGACTAAGCTTCTATATCACCCTCAAGACAGGAACAGCATTTTGACCGTAATACAGCTAATCTCCTAATTGGTGACTTCTATTAATTGTATCTAATCAGAGTACTAAAAAACGTGATGAAAATGACTTGGTACAGTACAGACGCTTATAATACTGCGGTATAATACTGTATAGGTGGGCCGACCTACCACGCCGTTGACAGAAAGCAGCTGATCTCCTCGTTTTAGGCCACCATGTCTTTCAGCCACGCCTCCAGGTATAATGCGAGAGATGTATATAGGTGAGTTTTGCTCCTTGCCGCCCATCACATTAAAGCCTAGGCCTTCCTCTGTCTTGGGAAGCTCGACCACCCGAGGGTGGGAGTGACCTTCACTAGCAGCAAAGGCTGCAACTGTGGCCTTAAGGGAAGAGGGAAAAAAAGGTACGATGGTAACTGGTAATGAGAGGTTGGTTGTAAATAAGTACCAAACTCCCTGATTTTTTTTTTACCATCTTCCTCAGTATGATTACCAACTGCATCCTCCTCAGCTCAGGTGGCACTACATCTACCGTATGCCAACCTTTCCCATTCTGTGAAACCGTTGCACTGTTACAATCATCAACCTCATTTTACTTACATGCACTTACATGTTGAGCTTTCTGTCATTAAACATAGAAATAAACATTAAGTAATTCACACATTAGAACCAATGTATGATTTATTAGCATCTTTTAGCAACAAAAATAACTATAGCTATTATATTACATCAAATTAAATTAAAAGAATACATGCAACAGGCTCTAATTTCAAGTAAAACTTTAGACAGTGATGCATCATGTCTATTGTATTGGGCAGATGACTAATGCGAACCTCTCATACCTATACAAGCAAAAGACAATAAATGCATGCAAGCTGCAAACAATCTGTGATGTAATCATTTTGGATTGGTTGACATTTTTATGAACAAAGCGACAGGATTTAGTCAGAGCTAGCGATTTTATATTCTACGTGAGAAGTTTCTGGTTTTTGGCGAACACGGATTAGCACATCTAAGTTCAGGACAAAGACGCTGCCAGACAGCCCTCTCCCTCGTTATCTCGGCCAGCTGTGGGGTTCCTTTGAACGCCGAGCCTTTTTCCTTTCAGAACAAAGCGCCATGGAGCTTTTTGGCCAAGCTTAGGGAGGCTAATGGCAAAAATACAGTGAGAGAGTCCCACTGTTTTCCACTGGTGCCTCTGTGTTAAGTCAGGTCCATTTATCATTGCTGAGACAGATCATTACAATGTAAAAACACAAAGGAGGGGTGTGTCGAATTTTTGCAGATGCGGATCAGGATTTCCAGCAGCAGATAAGTGAGACTTTTAGGTACCAAAGCTTATCCGATGTTTTCCCAAAATTATCTCTTCCCTGCCACCAGTTTTTTTATTTTTTTATTGAAGCGATTATAAAGCAACAAATGCCTTTTCTTCCTGTTTTCTCCCTGCGTTCTTTGCCCTGTGTCTCTATGTCCCTCAGAGTCTCCTCTCTCGCCGTTCGTGTCCCACTGCGAAGTCTGCTGCTCAGCATGCACACCGTCGCCTACCAGAACTCGCAGCGCATCGACCTTCACAACTTTATCGCGGTTTCTGCAAACAAAAACATAATCTGGCAGATGGCCGGCGCCTCTCTTACGCAGGAGGTATTGAAAATGAAAGGCTCGCAGGAGATATGGCTTAACAAATCCAGAGTGGCTTTATTCCTTGATTCCATTTCTCATTTTTGCTCAAAAAAATACCAGTGAGTAATTAATCGGATTAATGAGGCACTAAAAGAGGGATGTTCTGGTTAAATATAGGTCTTAACTGCTAGATGATGTGGTGCCTTGCTTTATAAAATACTTGGGAGGCAGAAAAACCCAAACAAGCTCCATATAGGGTGTCTTTTGTGTGTGTTACTTTTCTTTTGCAATTCAATTTTGAGCAACGATTTCAGTTTTGCACTTGATATTACTTTCAAATTGCCTGTTTCTTGATGGTTTCTATTTTCAGGCCATTCAACAGTTTCACAGGGAGCAAAATTTAATCCCTTTCATACCTTTTCAGCAAATCCTTGAGTTAAAATGTTGTACCCTATCAGACGTCTTCTTCTGACTGTGTCAAGGGAAATAGATTTTCAGTCCAATTGGTCCATCTGGGAGCAACATTACCCTAAAACTATATATATGAAAGCTAGAAGTGAAGTAGGGATCATTATATTGCTTCTTTGCTTCAAATGGGGTTTTCTCCATGCAGGTCATCCCAGTGTTAGACTTGGGCTGGTGTTAAAGTCAGTTTTTAAGTGGTGGATCATATAAAAATTTGGAAAAGCTGCACAATTGTACAATGGAGAACGATGTTTACTTAGAAAATCTGTTTGAGTTCTGTTTATTAACCTATGCATGTCAATGTACTGTTGGATGTTCTGCAACAGTAAGGCGTCTTTCTCTGCATACCTATGGTTATATGTGAAATATTTAATCATTTCTTGGCAAACAAGATTAATTCTGTTTCTTTTGCAAAGCCGGAGAAGAACCAGATCTTTTTGCTTCTGTTTAGACTTAATTTATTTTTGCCAATGTACAAAAAACACACTCCGAGTTTGATAACAAAACCTCACTACCAACTACCAAGTTTTATCGGGCGGTATTTTCTCTACCTAACCTGCACAAACACAAATAGCTCTGGCCATCAAGCGTTAAACGTGTTCTTCTTTGACTTTAATATGCTAAATGCACAAATAACGCTTAATATTAATATGGAAATTTGGTCAGTGCAGACAAATGCTATTTTTGCATTAGACGGGCATGTATCTTTGCACACATTTACCCACCTTAAATAACTAGTCAATCCTGCTCACAAGCAATTCACACCCATTATAATGACCTTCAAAGTAAAAGGAGTATGCCACAATGTGGTTGCAGAAAGAGCACTGCAAAAACACTAAATACATGCCATGAATACTTCACTCAAACACTAGATCCCATCTGTAGGATAATTATCTTTAAGTCGTTTTTTTTTTTTTTTTTTCTGTACAACTTCATTTATTATGTTGGAGGAATTTAAATCACTTCTGTTCCCACGTTACCTGAATCTAACATAACCACTTTGTACTACGCTTTGTGAATTTTAATGAACAACAAGAAGCTATCGAGCAGCTCCAATTTAAGGATCTCATACAGATTTTTCACAGCATTCATACTTGGAGGAAAAGTTTCTTTGTTTTTGCTATTCCACTCTGTTCACTCCTACCACCCACTTATCACGAAGTGTTGAAGAGCAGACTCAGCTGTGCACTGAACTAATGAGGGACACTGAGAATGGCTCTTATTTCACAGTTTTTGCCTAGTTTCAATATCCCCTCCCTCCACTTCTCACCTTCATCTCTTTTCTTTCTAGATTTAGGTGTTGTTCATGCACCCAATACTAAAACACAAAAGTCTAGGGCCAGAATGAAATGGCTGTTATGTCAGCACAAATAGATGTGATAATGTAAAGAATATGCTACCTTTTATAATCAGATTAACATTTTTTAAGAACCTATAAAACATCTAAACTGCAAAGTGCCCTGCAATTTGAGCTAATCTGGTTTTATTGTAGGTGGAGGAGTCCATTATTTGTGTTGGTGTACACATGTATTTGTATAGTTAGTGCACTCAATTCTCAGCCCACACGCCTCTATTCCGTATAATCATCACATCAGTAGCATTTATTTGTTATTTGTTTTTTCGCCTCAGTTCTCCACTTTTAAGCCACAGTTTTTGTGCTTTCCTAATAATTCGTTTCTATCCTTGATTCTATCAAGTAGATATCATATATTTTCTGACTCTTCTGACTCAGTTTTGCCCAACTTTTTTGGCTGGAATACATCCTGCCTCAACAATCTCTCTGTCTGCTTCATATTCAGCCAGTATCCCCTATTCCCCAGCGTACCGTCTTTCAGCGTTCTGTCTTCACCCGTCTTTATCCTCAACCCCTTGAACCTCCTGCCATATTTTTATTAACAGCAGATCTGAATAACTGAATTTAACAAACAGTAGAAGTTAGAAGCTATAGTTTATTTTAGCATAAGGCTTCCAAATCTTTACTGGTAATTTTTGTGCATTCCGGATTAGATCAAAATAATAAGAATCCCCAGTAATGGATATCATGTCCATTATGTTCGTAGCACGAGATTATCAGTAGCATGAGATTATTGATTTACATGTGGAATAAATGAGGGAAATACAATACACAGCGTTTTTGTATTAAAGGTACTAAAATAGTTAAATTAGTACTTTATTATTTGATGTTAGCACATTGCCTACCAATTTTGCATTGTCCTAGTTACACACATTCTCTTAACGAGGGTCCTAAAGAATGAAGCTAGTTTGTTAATTTTATTCGCTAGAAAACTACTGCAAACTAATTTACAGACAATTTACACATCTCTCACCTTAGCCGTGGCTCTCGCCTGGTACTCCGGGCAGCCATTCACTGTAATTGTTTCGTGCATGTACTGATAGACCTGAAAGATAGGAAGATGGATGCTTGTGTGATTACACATGACCAAAACATGAAAGTACTACTTTATTGAACAAACTTCCTTCCCTCTTGGCTTCACAAGCTCAGACTTCATTGCAAAACTGTAACCGATGGGGAAAATATTTGTGTCTGATACCTTTAAACTAGATAACTGGCAGTTTGGTCAGATACAGTAGCAGCATGCAATATAAAATGTCGGGATGACCTTTCTACAATGTACACTTGTGCTTTTAAGCATGAATCCAACCTTTATCGTAGTTTCAGCACATTGCAAGAAGCTAGCTTTTTCTAATGTTTTAAAGCTATTTTGATCAGTCTCTGATGGCGTTTTATGACTGAAAATGGCTTTCCGACCTTAGCAACCGACATAAGTTTCCGGGCTTCCAGGTAAATGAAGAAATAAAATGATTTCTGACAGTTTGATAAAGAAGATGGAAGAACAAAGCTGACCTCTCTGCTTAACTCCTGGCTTCCAGAAATACCTTAAAAATGGAATACATTAAAAACTAAGACTGCTAAAGAAATAGATGTGATTGTTAGTTATTAGTAGCAAACGGAATAGAATAGAATTACTGACAAATTTAAGCATGTAAATTTACATGAAGGTAAAAAAAAATAAAAATAAGTGACTTTACTGATTCTGTGTTAGATTAGCAGAGATTAAAACAACATTACTGGGAAAAAAAGGGATTTAAACTCATATTAGAAATATTCATTTTTGTTAAATAAGCAACATAAGGACATTTCGCATTTGAAGTAAAAAATCAATCAATTAATTAATTAATTTCAGTAATTCTTTACATTTTAAGATCTAAATATTACCAAACAGCAACCATTAGGTTTTAAAAGTCAGATTCTGCTACAGACATTCAGACAGTCAGATATGAACTGATATATAGCAGAGGAAATTGATTGCTCCGTCATTGCTGTTATCAGATAATGAAGAGTCCAAGTTGGATGGATGTGGAAGTTTAAAAATGATGGATGAGCTGATGATAAAACCTCACACATTATACACGTTTTGCTGAGCTGGTGCAAAGGACTTGGTTAAGAACATACATTCAGAAAAGATTAGAGGACTCCCAGTTATTCTGCAGCTATGCACATCTAGTTACTTTAAAATGACACTGTTGTCACTTGCAGTGAATTAAGCAAATAGGCCAGCCAAAATCTGTTAAAAACAATGAAATGGATAATTTGTCAGAAAATGATACTTGTGAATTCAATCACTCTTTCCTGCTCGCAGGCATTGTATGTCGCACATCAGAGCAGAGCAGCTTATTAAGAAACGAACAGATACGGCAGCCGTTGCGTACAACATCACAAGGTTGGCAGTTTCCCGAAATATCAAAGACACGTATACTTTAAGAATAGAAACAATGACATGTTTTGTGTTGCGATCTTAGAGTGATAGAAATAATATATTCCCAAGCTTCTCTCTGCTTTTTTGCTTATGAATCACAAAGACCCAATGAGCTGTTTTTGAGTTCATAGCTCTACATTTCACACTGCATTTCATTCGGGTTCATGGCTGAGACTCTTTTTTTGTTGTTGAGAAAACAAGCCTTGCAGCTCACAAATGCACACATAGGTTTAAAAAAAACCTTTTTCCTTGTTCCACCTCTGCACCTTTGATGCTGAGCACAGCTCTATACAGGAAATGAAGGGTTAGTGTTTCCCATTTGTTCATATGGAGCCTATTGTTCATTGTATTTATCCTGTTTCTTTAGAACCCTAGTCATTGTCATTTAGAGCTTTTTTGTTTAGTTCTCAGTTCTCCTTGTCTTCAAAACAATGACAGCCTCATCTGGCTGTTACTGTAATGCCTTTTGGGCCTTTAAAGCTTACTCTCTTTTGTGTAAATATTTATTAACAGCCCTATTCAAGCGTGACAGCAGTGCCACAGATAAAAAAAACATATGCAATATTTGTCATCTGTTGCTGCAAACTGAAAAGCAATGACACCAAAACGAAGAGATTTTTCTGGTCTCTTCCTGGCTGCATCACTGACTTTCTATAAAAGCCACACATTCCGTTCATGAGACAAATTTTCCCACTTAGTTCTCCTGCAGGTCCTGTAATATTTAGGTACTGTTTAGATTTAAGGATGAGGTACAGCAACTCGGAAGAGATTTCAGTATTTATCACTTCTCTGTATAGAAAATAAGTTATTTGGTGTGCTGAAGGGGGCTTAGCAGTCTAAAAAAAAATACACTGAAGAACACTGCACTATATTTTGGATCAGTGTTGATTTACTTTTTAATGGAAATACCCAAGCCTTTATTTCATTGTTTTCAGAAGTCACTGTTTTTTTCGACATATCAATTATGGAGACGCCAGCAGTGGGTAAAAACAACAGTAAATCTATGGTCCAAATTAAGAACATATCTGAGAGATAACAGGACTTACACCCAGAGCTGCTATTACGTACATCTACTAAATACAGTAGAATCATCTCAGAAGGGATGTTCACTCAACAGTTTTTGCGACAGTTTCCCTGCAGAGTCGTCACGGCTTACTTTGCCTTAGATACAAGCGGAAAATCTAATTTAATTGTGAGCAAACCTTCTTACAGCGTTGTCATTCTAGAGTGTTTGGCTTTTCGATGTTTGTATGTTCACCATTTCCTTGTTCATTTATTTTTAGTTTCTTAGTTCATCCTTGTGTTTTTTTTCTGTTTGTTAGACTCAGCTTATTAAAGTCTCTACTTGTTAAAAGTCTCTCTTAAATGCTTAGGGCTGTTTTCCTTCTTTTTTACTTTTACCCATGCTTCAGTTTCTAAGCACCTATTTCCTATTGTACCATGTTGGATTAGACCATTACATTGTCTGTACTTGTTGATTTCCTCTCCATGTGGTTCTCATGTAATTAATTGTTTAATAAATATGATTTTTTTGTGCAGATTGTGTTTTCCACAGTCTGTGCACTTCGGTCTTTTGTTAACCTCATTTCAATATAGTGAACATTTAAGTAACATAGCTGCTTTTGCATCTATCTGTAAAATTAGAAGCATGTGCAAATTAAGGTTTGCTCATATTGTGGACACCCACCTTTAGAAAACTGTCTATCCCTTTGCTCCATGTTTTTACCACTGTCCACAATCACCATGATAGCTTTCAGAAAGATTTTTTTAAACTCAATTCCATCTACAAATACTCTCTTGTTAAAAAAGTTATCTTTCAGATTGATAAATTATTTTAAGTTGAACATCCTAGACTTTATGTCTTAAAAAAAATAATAAACAATAAATCAGAGCTACTTCAAAGCATACAGAAAACTTTATAAAACAGCTCTGCTTCGAATTCTTGAAAATGTAACTTGCAATTAGAGATGAACCTTTAGAAATTGTTGGCTTTCTGTCAAATATACTGTTGGAAATGGTGAGGTAAAAAAAAAACCCTCCTAGAATTTAAGGCTAATGAGATTTATTAATCTGTCCACCTGACTTTGCCGATGTTTGCAGTGTGGTACTCTCAGAAATTATCCTCTGAATTCCCTTATTATCTGTAGCATGTTAGCTCCTCCAGCCATCTCGTCTTCCACCCTTCATTTCCCATTGCGAGGCTGATTGACCCTGAGAACTCAAGCTCAAAGTGATGCAGCGTCGCTGAAGAACATTAACGTCTTCACCCTTTCTCGTTATTGACAACCGCCTCATCAAACTCTACCTCTGTTAATTTACCCGAGCCTTGCTGATTTCCAGGCCCATCATTCTTCATAATCCCCGAGCTTGAGATCTTAAACAGGAATTATGTTTTGTAGAGTTTTCTGCCATGCAAATAAAGGCCGAGACAAAATTTAGTAGTGGGCCTAAATGTAGGATTAGTGCCGTCATCATGTAAGCTTTAAGAAAAAAAAGAGCATCAGCACGTCTAACATGTGCAAATAACCAGTGGTTCACAAACAACTTGTCTATTAAGTAGAAGAGCCTAATCATTTATTGTAAAATATGATACTTCAAGAATAAAAAGCAAAAGATTAAATAAATAATATTGAGTTAAATTGTGCTTACCCAAGTAATTATTCTTTTATTTAAATATTAGTGCTTTATTATAACACTTGTAGGTGCTTATTGAATTTTCAATTATACCATCTTGTGGACAGTTTTTTCTGTAAAGATTGCTTATCAGTTTTATTGCATTCAAGAAGGACACTATAAGATGAAGTTCTAACATGGATTTTCATTTTGTTTACACAAACTGACACATGAAAACCCAACGGAGGTCACTTTTTTTTATTCAGATGAGCTGTCGGTTGTATTAGGAGTCGTTTTTGGTTTTACCTCTAAATCAACATTTAAGGTACACTCAGTGCACTCAGACGCAACCAGAGATGTTTAATAGAACAGCTTATCCAAGTTTGGGTTAATAATTGTAAAAATTGCAGGTGTCTGCAGGACTCTGTGATAAAAGATTGCTCTGCTCCTGCTGATAGTTCCTCAGTTGTTAAATGTGTTTAGCAAGTTTTTTGTACTGTAAGTGGAGCTCAATGCCTCTAGGTGGAAAAGCTGCTGCTGGTCAGGCGGCTGCTTTTCAAACATCCACGTCATCCATGTGCACTCCTGTGTCTGGCACGGAAATCAGCCAGCTAGTTGCCAGACAAGCCTCTGGTACCGGGTAGTGCCAGGGTGGTGCTGACACACAACAGAGTTGGGTCCTGTGAGAGGAGAGGGCCAGTCATGTTATCCCTTTATGCTTCTTTGATGGCAGTAGTTTGATCTTATGTTTTGAAAAGTATACGTTGCTCTGCTTTTTTCCATTCAGTGTTTCCCCAAATTTTGGTTTCATTGAGCCAAATTGGGCGACAAATATAATACTCTAAACTTATTATTTATTTATTTATTTGACAGATTTCAAGATGTTCATAAGTAAAATCACCCTCTGATAAACTTTCTCAAGTCTATCGTAGGGATGACACACCTTGTTTAGAGGATTTATATGCAATTTTAACTGGTAAGGCATTATTTTAGATTATTTGCCACTCTGTACCTGCCATTCAGTTTCAGTAAAGGCACCAACTCCCGGTGACCGTAGACAGATAGAGGCAATGACCAAAAAAAAAAATGCATGGACAAATACTTTGTGTGCTTACTGAAAATGTATGAAATATGCTAATAAATAATGTCTTTTTTGAGGTTTTTGATCTCATTAAAGACGCACAACAAATTCTGCCTGACAAGTGTCAGCTAATCATCACCGAAGAGGCAGTTCTTCTCGTATATAGATAAAAATGTGTAGACTTTTCCATAAATGCTTGCATGATAATTAATTTTTTCACTGCGACATATAAAAGAAGCACGTCACCTTCTAGGCACACAGAGCTAATTTACAAGTCTTTAAGCATCCTTGTGCCTTACAAGTAGCGCTGGCAACACTTTTGTGTTAAATCCTGAGTCCTGAGTCAAGCAGCACTGTCATTGCATTACAACAGGGCCTGTTTTCTTTCAATGCTGAAATATGTTATACCCTATTTTTTAAATCAGCAGTCTGTTAAACGCCTAGTATTAAAGTTTCAAACGGTTAAATAATAAATACATACATAATTGTACCTTAACATGATAGAGCATTGAGAATGTAGAAGACTTTTTCAAATTTAATATTAACAAGCTTGAAGCACCCAGCTAAGGTTGCAGGAAGGTCGACTTGGTAAATAATGGGAAAATCCTTCCAACATACTGATCAACTCCATTAATATTCTCCCACTCAAAGTCCAAATTACATTCTAACTTTGTTTGTCATTAACTAGCAGACAAAGGCAGTTTTTTCAGCATTTGCCGCCAGTTTTCCTTTAATGTTGGAATGTTGGTATTTGCTTTCTTGTTTTTGCTAAACGTGTGTCTCCGTCTGATCCTATAGTATATTATACCAGACAGAACACTAAATATACAGGATCTGTGGTTATCAGCCTGTGTAGCGGTACCACGTGCAGAAAAGGCTTCTGTTTGCTCTATACGCCTGTCATGTTGATGAATGAGGTCACGGCAATGAATCAGCCGTGGGATGTTTCGCCTCATGAATGAAAACAGAAAACCAAGATGTTAAATTTTGCACTATGCTTTGCTCCAGTAAAAGTAGATGAAATGCAGTAGATGAAATGCAGTGGATGAAATGCAGTAGATGTAATGCACTCTTTTGTTTTGTTGTCTATAAGCATGTTGGAATGATTTCACATAATTTCAGTGGTTTGCTCTATTTTTAAAATAAAATCTAGAAGATTGCATTAGATCAAACAATTTTAATTGCAAGCAAGTTTGTTTAGAGTTTGAGTTGACAAAGTAAACATAAATCTAATTGTACGTCATCGGTAAGTGCAGGTATTAAACACGACTGGCTTTCTTACTTGCCACTTCAAACACTCACGATTTGCATTACATGAAGTCCAAATCAACTGCAACTTTTCAGACGAAAGGATCATTTTATTTGTTTCATATTTTTGTTCCATTTATGAAGAGAGGCTATACAAAATAATCTTTATACATTGTGAAGACAGGCTAATTGGTTATATTGCCTAATCAGATTGGGATTTATTGTCAATTCAAATACCTGTTTTGTACCAAAGTTCATTATTATTATTTTCTAGATTTAAAAAAAAATTTAGCGAGCTCTGCAGCCGCTAGAACCCCTTGAGGTGAGCGAATCTTCGTCAATACAGACAAGACCCTGTATTGTGTAAAACACATTTGATTAATTGACCAAATGTATCAAACATACCTTTATGGTAAAAATCATGGGGAAAAATGGTGTATTCAAATAAAAAACTAAGAAAAAACAATTAAAACAAGGATTAAAAGCCATTATCCTACATGGTATAGAATGGACGTCTGAGAAAATAAATCTTGAGCTTAATCTTAAAGATGCTGAGGTCAGTGGTGGAGCAAAGGTCTAAAGGGAGCTGCCACCCCAGTGCTTTAGCCGTGTCCTTGGCACATCGCATAAAACTTGATTTGATTACCGTAGTGATCTTCCACGTACAGAAAGATTTAAAAGTTCAGATAAATTGGGTAGAACAAGGCCATCGAAACCTTTAAGAGCAAGCAATACAATTTTTAAGTCGACTCTAAAATGGCCTGGAAGCCAGTGTATAAAAGGATTAAACGCCTCTAAACAATCTTATTAAACACCACTAAACAAAGTTTAGAGGTGTTTAATAAGGTCATGTATTCGCAAAATATAGTGTATTTAGACCTAATCTAACTAGAATTCCGGTATTCAGCATTTAATTGCACAGAAAATAAACACTTTTAGGGTTTTCATAATCATTTTTGTATTTTTATCTTCAAATGTCTGAATTTTGGCCTCGAATCATCTTATTTTGCGACAGTACTTTTTCAATTTATGCTGATATCCAGTGAGTCGGTAATTAAAGTGTCTAATACAAATTCATTTTAAATAACCATTCAATCATTAACAGTAACATTTGTATATTAAGTTCAACCTGCTTGTCCTAACGGCTGCTGCCTTTCCCAACACAAGACTATAATTTTTCTAAAAAACATGGTTGACCAAAACTTTTTATGATGGTAACAAGACTGGGTAGTTTGATAACACATTTGTAGGGAGATGTAGCATAAGAAAGGTCATCCATAAAAGAAGAAGTCCTCTCACAGCGCTCCTGACTCACCTCTCTGATTGCTGTGCAGAACTCGCTCTGCAGAACCTTCTTTAGAGACTGCAGCTTATGGCCGGTAACATCCCCTGATTCCTGTAGCTTCTCCAGCAGCTCGATAGCTCGGGCAACATCTTGCAAAGAGGAGGAACAGAGAAGTGGTATCAACAAGAGAGCGTGCATCGGCTCTTGTAGCAAAAGGCAAATTAAAACTAAAACTAAATAAATAAATAAAAAGCAAGTCAATTACATTAACAGCACAGCGATGACAGAGGCGCTGGAGCGAATCAGTGGACGCTATAATGAAAATGGACTCAGTCAAGGCCAGCAGTCGCAGAGGTGAGAGAGTAGTGAAGTCAGTGAATCATTTGCATTGAATCAGGTTTGTGAAGAACAAAGAGAGAAGACGCAAAGAATTTCATTTTAAATGTAACTCTTTGGGTCTTCTGTGGCCGTGTATGTCGCCTGACAATCTGATTAGTTTTGGGATGAAGACTGAATAAGATTACCAAAAATTTAAAACATAATATCCATGTATTCAGGACCGCCTAGTCCTTCAGTCAGATTTTTTTTAATCCACGTGATTCTTTTGAACTCTTTCTGAACATGCCAGATTATTCATGACCTGTATGTTATTACAGTCCGTTTGAATTATGGGGAAAGATCCATTTAACGCGTTTCTGTTTTAAATCACAGAACATACGGTGAAAATTTTACAATACATGAAGTTATATCCTTCCTGTAAAGGATCCTCATAGTGTTTAGGGTACATTTAATGTGCAGCGTGAAACTGTAGAGATGGTTTTGGTTGCTTTAGTCCCAATAGTCATATAACTAACATTCTGTTCCTCTTTGAAGGACTTCAATAGAAATAATGTTTTAGGCTATTTTAGAGACTACTTCCACTGCATGATGTAGTCTGAGAAATAAATTGCTCACAGAAGGTCTGTGGGTCAGAAGTTAGCCATGAAAACTCCTGTTGTTTTCAGCGCAGTGTGTAGCTTTGAAAACACACCGCTGGGAGCAGCGGTGTCAGAGACAGACACCTGAAACTGTGTGAAAAGGGATATATCTGCAGCCAACATACAATAAACTTGTTTCATTCAGATAAAAAAGATTTTGATTTTGATTTTTTTTACAAGTTTTGAAGTAATAAAACTATCAATCAAAGTAAAAGGGTCATGTCTTTAACCCATTCCCTCAAATACATGTTTTCTGTCGGACTCTTTTTGCTCATTAACTTGCTTTATGTAATCAGCATCAAGACACTAACTAAAATGAAAGCAACTTCAGAGGCAGATATTTCAAACATTTAATTTCACCGCTGCTCTCATCCAGCTGATCATATATGACAGTTGCACATTTCTCTATTTAAGCTTTCCGACTTAATATGGGGGAAATCGGAAAATCCACGAGTGTTGCATCATCAGCAGAGAAGCTGTGAAACTTTAAGAGAGAGTGTTCAGATGTTATTTGAATCACAGCAGTGGAAGTGATTTTAAATTAACTTTTTTTCCCCCAAATAAAATTCAAATTTTATTCCGTCCAGTGTATATATTAAAAATCTAAATCTTAAGCACATGTGCACCAGCAGCTGTTTACACCAAAATATGCAAACACAATCTCGTGTTTGTAGAATTTCATCATTTATTTGAAATGTTCTTATGGTTAAAACTATGAATGTTTTACTATCTTGATGTTACGGGTTTACAGCTTATTTCACTCTATTAGGTCCGCTATGTTTCCATTTTTCCATAGATCAGTCTGTTTTTATTCTGGCTGTTGTTCTGTGTGTCTCACTCATTGCCCCAGCCTGCCTTGTCCCTTACATTAGCTCCAACCGTTTACCAGTCCGCCACCCGTTCATTTTTCAATGATCATGCTTTTTCCCCAGTTGTTTTAAGCTCTTTTGGACTTTTTTATTAACTCTTTATTTCAGCTAAACCTCTGAAATCACCTTGCAATTCGGTCATCGGATATCCTCACACTATGAGCATATAAATGCAATTACATACCCCTCTATTAGGCTAAATGTCTCTAAGAACGTTACACCATGCTCACGGGCTTTTAGAAGGCGTCAGATATTTGACCATTCTTAGGAACAGAGTAAGTACAATTTATTTACGTTAGTTGATTTCCCTCCAGAACATCACGTTTAAGCACAGTCTTGCATTTCTTATTAGATTTAGGCCATCTTAACCTGGCTTTTCGCAATTACAAAAACATTTCAGGTGTTACTCGTCACCCTACTGTTCTCAACAAATCTCAACACATTTGTTTTCAACCAAAGGTGGCAGCATGGGTTAGATGGTTAAAACTTGCACATATTTAGGTGCTCTGACTTCAAACATAGAAATCCCAATTTACTGCTCAGGTTTCAGTTATTTGCTGAAATATTAAATTATCATCATTACATTTTTACTTTTCTAATTCATAGCTCCAATTTTATGTAATCACTTCAATTTTTAAAGAAAAACTGAAACCTTTTAGTATTATGAATGGATTATAGTAGCACTATTGGAGCAATGGTTTAACTACTGACAGATTTTAGATACTTCATTTAAAAAATTGTGTAGGTTGGAGAAGTAAATATAGTTTCATCTACTTTCTGCAGGAGGGATTGACCATCAGCTTGCGGGCCTTTATATTTCATCAGGCTTGCAGAGTATTACATCACATCCAGTCCCATAGAGTAATGAGTTATGAGGTTAATGATAGCAGTACCTTAGACAATCACAGTCCTTAATCAGGCTCCCTCAGACTAGAGCATTCTTAGATTCCCTCCCTGGCAAGCTCAATAAAATCTAACATCTAAAAATGAAACAACTCAAACTATATTTCATTGTACGACATAGAGAATAAAGAAAGAAATAGATTTTTTCCCAGCCAAAACCAATTTATAGATTTTTCTGAGGTCTGACCTGCTGAATAATTATATTGTTCTTAAGGCCTATAATACATGAGAGTAAAAATTGTAAAGGCTGTTTTTTTTGATAGACTTGGTAGTTTTGAAGCCAAGATCAAATGTATTAACTCAAGTGTCTTTCAACTTTATTTTATATTTACTAAACCCCTTAAAATCTGATTGAAGTAAGACGTTTTGGTCAATGTTCAGAAACCAAAACTGGTAATTTGACACATTATATTAAAGGAAAAACAAACAAACAAATGTTTAGTATTTAACCCTACCAATCAGTTATTAAAGCCAATCCAGCATCGATTCGATATAGTATTTCCATTTAAAAACTAAAAACCACAACCATTACTAAATAGTAATAATAGTCTGTTGCCATATCATTCCTCAAAGAGATAGTGTAATATCTGCTGGCGCTGTGCAAGTAAATCCTCTCATCAACACAAAAATATCACTGCTCAACACTTGACTGTTGCTATGAAGGATATGCACAAAAACAAATCTCAACACGTGTTACAATATTTGTTAATGCTTTCAGGTTTTTAGGCTTTTAGAGCTTTTGTTTTGCCTTTAGTTTCTGTAATTCTTGCTATGAACTACACAGAGATTATTTTATTTTTTTAAAGATTTATTTTCTTATCTACTCTTTGTTGAGCATTCTCTTCCTTGTATGTGTCATATGTCTTTTTGTAAGATATCCACTTTTGCTCTCGCTCACATTTTAATTAATAGTTTGCTCTAATAGGTAAACACCAAGTATTCTTCACATTTATACATTATGCCTAAAAAAGCACTTAGAATGTGAATTGTGACTACAGCCCTTCTGACAGCATCTCCCAGCTTGTCAGTCTCTGTGATTGCTTTGATTGTTTCCACCTGTTTGTTTGTGCTGTTGATGGTTGTATTTATGGTTCTCTCTTTCCTTCACCTGTTGCCTATCTGTCTCTTCTCCTGCTCGGTAACTAGTTTGAAGAGACATAATCCTTATTATTGTTTATATAAAACATCTAGTTTTATTTTTAGGATTCCTTGTTTTTTATCAAATTACCTGCTTTCTAACTTTGAACATCTTTGGTAAGTTTGATAGATAATTTTCATCCTACATTTATTTTGATGTCAAATAAAAACCTGATTTGGACTAGATTTGGTCACAAAAAATTATTCCAGGGTTTATTTGTGGAATGTAGGAACTTGTGAGCAAACTAGTAATTGATAAATGTGGCAGCCAAATTTATATGAGTTATGTGTTTTAATTGCATCTCCATACATGAATACAATACATGAATCTGAAAAGCTCTAAATCTCTAAAGTTTCTTAATGTTCCCAGAAAAGAAAGCAAGTTATTTTTGAAACATAGTTGTTAAAAGCATGCAGCCAGATAGATTTTGCACAACCTGATCTGTTTTCTATTATGCTGAATATTGCAGTCCTAGATCTTTCTGCTTTTAATCACCGTCACCTCTAAACAATACATTTCTCTTGAGTTCTACATTTAAGCACCTTTGTTCTAACTCTAGCCACACCTGAAATACTTTTGTGTAAAATGTTTTGTTAAACAAGGAAAGTCCAATTTGAATTCATAATTGCACCCACCATACTATACTAACTGTGGGTCAGGTTATCATGGTATAATAAACTTACCATGTTTTCACATTCTTGTGCTATTTTAATCAAAGACTTACAGCCAAAATCAATAACATGAGTTCAAACATTGTTCCAAACACCATATTTTCTATTGCTCAAAGCAAGGTAGACGTGTATGTCTCCTTTTAGCTTCCCTAAACCTAACTGTGTTTGCAATTTCAATATTTATAATAGTATGTTTGAAGCATGTGCTTTGACTCTGAAATAACTATTTTTTTTAATAACTACTTTAATTTCAAGAACAAGGAACTGAAGTTGTATCATGAACTGAACAGAGTGACACTCATGTTACATAAAATGAAAGTACAGCTAAACTATATATATATATATATATATATATATATATATATATATATATATATATATATATAGCAGAGTCCATCCAATGGTTGTATGTTCCCAATACATACAACCATTGGATAACCTTTAAACGGCCCACTCCTAGCCCACACTCCTGCTGCGGAATCCCCTACAAAGTACCTCGCTGTATGTTTCTGCAGACATTCACGAGATCGACATTACATTTGTAGACATGAACAGGCACCTTAATTTCCTGTGTCCTCTCTGTGCAATTGCCTAGTCACTAAATGTGAAACGTCTGGGCATGATGACAATGGTTACAGTTGAAAGTAAAAGGTAAAGCTTGACAGAATTGAAAACACACTCCCAACAGTTACGTACAACTGTGGGTCCCCCCAATATACAGTTTCAACCAGTCTTCATCCTATATTTTATTCCATCTCCAAAAAGAAAAGATGAATGGAAAATCAGCATGCAGTGTGCTTGCTGTGTTCAAAAGAAGATTGAAGGATGATGTCACTCTGAATATTTCTGAGAGCTTTGAGTTCATGGACGACGTGCACTGAAGTTATAACTTTTTTGTCTTACATGTCTTGCAAATTCAATGATTACATATGGAAGACAAAGACGTTTTCAACTCGTAAACAAGGATGGATCTATTTCTGTTGTAAGTTGCTAAGCAACAGTGTTGATTAGCAGTAAGAGATTTACATCTCTTGAATACCAAATACATTTTTCTAACAAGGAAATTGTTAGAAAAAAAGTGACATCAGTTTGTTTGAAGCACTGGAAGGAAAATTTGGAAAGAGGAAAATGTGGAATTAAAGTAATTAAAAAAAGACAAGTTTCCAATTTTTGTGGAGGGTTTGACCTGCCAAGTAAAGATGGTGGGAGTTCTTAGCTTTAATTACCTAGGAAAAGATTTTTTTTCTTTATGTCGGCTGCTAATTCCTGACCAGGCAGATTCCTGTTCAGGAATTAGATTCCTAGGTAAGTCTATAATAAGAACACTAATGCATATTGGAGTATAAAACAACTGTTGCTGAGGCTTGAACAAAAATATATCTTAAGCATCACACCGACTAACTACAGAATGACATCCTTATTTGTGACCGAGGCTGAGAAACTAAGCAAACCTATACTGAGGTATAATGAAGGCTTTAGTGCTTGACAAGCTCTCACAGCATTGTTGCTAAGAGGTGTTGGCGCTGGGCAGCTTTCCAGTTTCTTGGTGTAATTAGTCAATTTAAAGCAGAGAGGAGAACATGGTGGAGTCCATTTGCAGAACTCCAAAGTGCTGTTTTGACACACAGGTGCAATAAGGTACATAACATCCTCCATATTATTGGCCAGACTTACCTGGAATATGTGGCAATATCTCCACAACCTCTTAAAAAGTCTGACTTTGATATTGATTGAACTTTGGTGTCTCCCTAAAGTAGATGTCCGAATGTCTATAATACCTCCTCTTACACATTTTCTAACCAGTAGGACGACTTTCAGATATCATGAATGAAAATAAGGTGTCCTGAAAGACGGTCTTTTAAATCGACATCGGTCACTTTGATCTGACTGCCCTTGATGCCACCAACATCTCTGCTCCTAAATCCCTCCACAAAAAACTAAAATAATCACAGAGCGGGTAAAATGGGCCAACAGCATTTACAAACCAAGACCTGACCACATGCCAAGGGAATTAGCTCTAATTTACCCGACTGTGACTATGCCCTCATAGCTCGACAAATCATTCCTAGAGGCTAATGGCTCATTCAGGAGCCTGCGGTGAAGACTGAGACAGCAAACATGTCCACTCCTAATGTCCTCTTCATCCTCCAGTAATGATGGGGCAGTGTCCTTGCAAGACAATTACTTGAGAAACTGCTTATTTGTGCATTAACGACACGTAGTAGCTGCTACGTATGATTTAAGCTTGTCAGCAACTTTTTAATCCCTTTAAATCCTTAAAGTAGAGACAAATAAATGACCCGTAATTGTAAATGGTGAAGAAGTCATGATCTCACCAAGCTATAACCAGGTCAGGCAAAAAGCAAAAGGTGTCACTCCTTCTGGTTGCACTGTTGGTGCGACAACCTCCAGGTAGAAGGTGCAACGTGGTAAATTAAATTTTCTCAGATTTTCTCTCATTTCAACTGGAAGCTTGAAAGCTTGTGTGCACTGTCCTACTTAACTCTAAGCAGGGCTCAAAAGATGTCTCTCTCTGCACCAGACAAAGTCAACACATTCCACGTATAACTATAACATCTTTGTCTTCAAAGTCACAGCATAATCTGGCAGCTGGTGTAAAAGTGTGAGTTTATTTCTTCATATGGGCATTTTGTTTTTTCTCCAACAGCTGAAACATGGTATACACATAAAAATAAATCGGCTAAGACATCAGAAATAGAATTGTCTAGTCTAGTTTATCCACGGGTACAATACAATTTACAGCTCACTCTAAGTGTCATGCACATCTGTATTACAAATAATTGCATGCAGGTGTGAAACAGATGAGAACGTCCAGGGTTCATATCAACAGAGGTTGCACATATTTAAAAACGTATATGTATCTACCTCAGAAAATAAAGCAAAAGAGCTTGTAAAATAGATGGCTAAAGCTGGCAATAATACTGACTTGGACTGAAAGGCCACTAAGTGAAGAATAAGTTATTACCTGCAGATTACACAGGCCCACAGGGTATAAAAAGCTTGTCCTATAGTTATATGTCATGCAATCAGATCATAAAAAGGTTCTTCAAATGGACAAAGACTGGCAGATTACCACCAAATAAGATTCAAAGTGGCTTAATGACTACAGTTTGATACCATCAAAAACTTCTGGAGCATATAAAGTGTGTGTAAAAGGTCAGGTTTTGAATATAACAAAAAAAAAAAAAGAACATCTATATATTATCTCTCTGGTGCAGGTTGTAAAGACAAGTAGTACTCATGTTCTGGTAAACATTAAGATTAGTTTTTTTTTAAATGATATACTCAGTTATCAACTGGACTGGATCCTCAAGATAAGGGTTAAATATTAAATTCTTAAATTATTTTGTTTTTTATGTATATATATATATATATATATATATATATATATATATATATATATATATATATTGATCAGGTTAACAATAATGTTTATATAAACTAAAAATACAGTTGGTTAGGAAGAATAATCTTTCCATAATGTGTGTTTGTCTATTTGCTAGACTACCAGGACAGCTATAATAGCAAGGACGAAAAAGCCAAAGCTGGCAAACCAACAGTAGGTTTCAAACTGAGTTTTCAAGCAAGGCAGTTCCGGCAGTGAGTGGGATTATAAAATATGCTAATTCTCCCTTTGAACTGTAAACACTCCCGGTTTAATGTTGAACAGGGACTTTAGTTGTTCTAGAATTGGAGGACACCTTACGTGTACGAGTGGAAGAATTTAAGCCAAGGATTTAACCAGAGCCTTTAAATTTCATTTAGAAATAAAACTGAAGCCAAAACACAGCATTATTTATGTCAAAACATAGCAATTGTAGATTATTCTTGTGATGCATAAACAAGGGATTTCAAATTAACCTGAAAAGCGTTTGAATATGTTTTCAAAATAAACACAAGCCAGAGCACTCGATTATAAACGACTGACAACGATTTTCCTGCTTACAGAGTGGCTTACAGTTTAAGCATTAGTTAAATGTCATCAGAATGTAATTAGGTTTAACACAAACATTAACCTCCAAACCATGAGGATTTTTGATGTTGGAAGGTGTACCGGACTTATATCAGATTTTACAAAAACTCAAGCATCCTCACACTGAAACATGATAGTGGCAGAATCAAATTGTCTTGTTAGAGTTGATGGAGCTAAATATACTGTAGGGCAATCCTGAATCAAAACCTGTTAGAGGGCTTATAAAAGACCTGAGACTTGGGTGGATTTTCCTCTTCTAGCAGCCCAGCAAATTCCAACATATAGTCAGTTAAAGTTTTAGTTAAAGCAATACACAGGACCTTGAATGGCTTAGCCAAAGACCAGACCTAAATCTAAATAAGAATGCGTGACAAAAAATAAATAAATTGCAGTCTTCTCTTACCGTTTCCTTTACGGAAGGGTTGGGATTCATGGGGCATTCCTTTTTTAATAATTAAATGCCTGCTTTCCTGAGAACCTCACTGCTCTTTTTCCATTGTTCTTTGTGGTATGTGCTAATCAGTCATTTCCTATCGCAATAACAGGAAGGAGAATGAATTCAAGCTGTTTTTCATCGTTCAGTGACCCAACAAGCCAAGAGGTCCCTCTGGAAATAAAAATTACTGGTTCATTTCTTTGCAATAAGCATTTGTCAAACTGAGAAATTTAAAGCCTAGACTCAATACAAGCCCTGAAGACCTTTTTATTTACACTTATAGTGTTTTCTCTAAATTTGCAGCACACAGGCAAAAAGAAACCTATAATGGTATGTCTTTCTGATCTGGCGGAGAACTATCATTACTGCTGCTACTGGTGTTACACAGCTGTGAGCAGCTAGCTGGTCTAATTCATACTACAGCATGGGAATTTTCATCCTCCCACTCTTACGGCAAAACACTCCGAGGTCATCAGTGACTCATTGCTGCCAAAGATCATATATGACTGAATGTAGATATTGGAATTTTAAAGGAGATCTTTTTCACTTCAGAAGTAAAACTGCAAAGCCTGTTCCTGTAAGTCTGTCAAATGCAAAACGAGAAGCTCGGCTGCTGTTGTGTAAGTGTTTGCCTTTTGCAATCTTGGGCTCATTTCATTAACTCAGCATGCATTAGCGGCAGCTGCTGCACCCAACAGACTGTGCATCAGTAAAGCTTTATAGACTACGCACAGTAAACCTGAGTGCAGAGCAAATTACAGCTGTGCCAAATAGATACAGATATTTTCAAAGCAGAATCTGTTTTTTGCTTTTTGTATCTGTCACCAATACTACCTTGGAGAAGCAGTCATGACCCTTGACTTTCTTTCTGATTTGTAAAATTGCACACAACAACTTTAATGTTTTACTTGGACTTTTATTATTAACAGAAACACTAAAGGACAAAAATGTAAAGGCAAAGAAAAATGGTACCAATCCCATTTGTTTTGATACCTCTAAAATCAGATTTGTGCAGCCTTTTGGCTCCTGATGTCCCAGTCGGCGCCAGTTTTTAAGGAAATCTCATATATCCATAAATCAAGCTGTTTTATGAAGGCTTCAGAGTTAGTTTCTTCTTTTTTTTTCTTTTAGAAAAAACAACAAACTGAAGATCATTGATCATAACTGAAAGGACAGGGATCAAGTCCTGGAGAAAATTCCCCCAAACTCTGTAAGAGACATGAAGGCAAAGGTCCTTTAGTAAAATTAGATTGTCGGAACTTTTTGACCCCCATTTGAAGGACCTTGTCCTGGAGAACTGACACTTCCTCACATCTATCCGAGCACATCAATCGCATGGTGGTGGCAGCATCATCATATTGACATACTTTACTTTAATAGCAAAATAAAAATTGGTTGACGAGAACTGATGGGGAGATGGGAAAAAGTCAAATTCAGAGCGATGGTGCGTAAAAACCACCTACTGTAAACATACAGAGCAGAGCTACAATGAAACATTTTCAATAGTTTTCAAAGTTTCTGAAAACCACACCAAAAAATCTAATTACGCAAAAATGAAAATCATTTTATTGTGAATGTTTTTCTCCTCAATAGGAAAAAAGAAGCAGCATAATAATGAAATGAACCAGTCCCATTAAAAAAAAATTGATCTGCAAACTATAGACCCAAAACAGATTGCCTTCATAAAAGGGAAGACAAATAATGATAATGCGTTTAGTGCCGGCTGGATCTCTTGTGACTGCACAGTTGCCTTGCAGCAAGCAAGTTCAGAGATCAAAACTTGGCCGGAAGTCTTTCTGCTAGAAGTTTGCATGTTCTCCCAATGAATTAGTTGATTACCTCCAGGTACTCCAGCTTTGTCCTACAGTCCCAAAAAAATTGACCTGAGGTTAAATACCATTCCGTAGGGGTGTGTACTGCAGCTGCATGTTCCCTGTTTCTGTTTCAATAACCAGTTCCTAATTAATATTAATAGTAATATATATTTTTTAAGTTACATTCTAGGGATTTTCAATTTTTGTGTACTGGGATTAAGGATCCACATGCATTCATTAATACATGTATATGCGTAGTTGTGAAAACCAACGTGCAGATGCATGCATGCACATGCACACATGCATAGTTTTGCATATGCATGCATGCATGTATTAAAATATTCGGCATACCAGTTAATGTGATGATCTTTATTGTAATTCCAGTAGGATGCATCCAAAGGGAAAGTTTAGCGTATATAAATACTTATAAACGCATGAATGAATCATAGATGAGGGTTTTAAGTCGTTCAACGCGCAGATTGCAATAAACCCAACATAACAGACGTAACAGCTGTTTTCCTGCACAATGTGCGCTCCCAGTAAGAAGACGGATCTCAAATAGTCTGCCTGTCTGTCGCTGTGTATGTGCGTGTGTGTGCACCTGCACAGCCACAGCAAACTTGTCTCCTGCTCTACATAGTAGACTTCTGACAGTCCAGCCTTCCTGCGCGCAGATCATAAAGCCATCTCTGGTGGGACAGCACATCACCGAACGGATTACATAACGGAGATGACGACGAAGACTGAGCACCAGTCTCATGTCTATGTCTCCAAACGATGGGAGGAAACCCAGCCGATCACGGACAGAACCTCCTGCATCCACACTGGGATCATCTCGCATTGAAACGACAATCCGCTCAGACCAAATTAGGAATAACGAAACGGAGAAAAAAAACGATTTCATCCAACCCGGAATCACATTTCCTTGAAGTTATGGACGCGCCCCCCCCCCCAATATACATCAAAACAAAGCAAACCAATAACAAATCTCTCCAATAATTGAATGCGTGCAGAATGCGCCTTACCTCTCTCCAGTGTGAGCGGCTGGACCACTGTCGCCATGGCTGCTGTTTACTGGAGACTGGAGAGACTACAGGAGCTGCAGCATCACAGAGAGGGAGGCTGGGAGTGGTTACGGGAGTGAGATCTCATCTCCCACCGTCCTCCTCATCACCTCCCACTGATTGAAGGAAGAGGGCAAAACGTGCATATTCTCCATTTTTCACACCTTCAGTAATTGTGTTCAAGCCCTGCGCGATTAACAGAAACCTTACACTAGGCATAAGGTAAAAAAACAAAACAAGAGACTGTTTTATTTGAGTGAAACAAAACAAAAAAGGACCACATGATATTGGAGAATAGGTTTCACAATAAACTGATTTTTAACAAGATAAGATAAGATGGACTTTATTAATCCCGGAGGAATTGTTGTTCCCAGAGTATACAGAGTACAAATAACAATTAACACACCACACTCATCTCACGTACAACACAATACAGTAGACAATCACCATATAACAATAAGTACACTGCTAATTATCCCTCCTGCAGATGGAAGAGGAATTGTACAGTCTGATTGCCAAAGGTAAGAAAGACCACCTGTGGCGTTCTGTGGTGACTCTCGGTGGTCTCAATCTCCGGCTGAAGGTGCTGTGAAAGGCCGTCAGCGTGGCATGCAGGGGGTGGGAGGTGTTGTCCTTGATGCTGAGCAGCTTCCTCAGCATGCTCCTCTCTGACACCTCCACCACAGACTCCAGTTCCAGTCCCAGGACAGAGCCAGCTCTCCTGATGAGCTTGTTGAGTCTGTTGGTGTCAGCCGTCCTCAGTCTGCTGCCCCAGCACACGACAGTGTAAAAGATGGCGCTAATAGTGCCTTGCAAAAGTATTATTACGCCTTACAAACGTTTTCATAAACCAACAACCCCAAACTTTAGTGGATTTTTTTTGATTTACCAGAAAATAGCCCTTAAATTTGAACAAAAAATGTATACAGTGAAAGAAAAAGTATCATAAAAGTCTGGCTTGCATTTTTACTTTGCTGAAAGTTTTGCTGCAATTACACCCATATTGTGTTTTACTATTGTAACACTTCCCTATGGTTTGACAGCAACCCCTTGCTGTATTTTAAGTTATTCTCTTCATTCCAGTCTAATTATTTTTCCTCTTTGTTTCACAAGAAAATTTAGAAAACCAAGATAAGAATTCCAAATAGGCTTGACCTAGCGTGTTCAGTGCATCTGTGTCCGTTTCACAAATTGCTAATCGTGCTCAGTAGGTGCGACAATGTCAAGCCAGGTTTGATAATCCAGGTAAATGCACATGAACTTCTTTCTTCAACACACCATGAGGAACGGGGAAAGTCAATACTGTAACTTGTGATTCAGACAGAGGGTAAATTTATGTTGTTACAAAACCAAATCATGTATGGCAAAAGGTCAAGAGCAGCTAGATCCCTCAATTGGAAAGTCGTCCGGCTTCTGTGCTGAGGGCCTAGATTCAAATCCAGCAAGGACATACAACAACAGCATCCTGTGTGGGTCGTTAGGCGAGACACTTTGCGCTTCTGCCTACTTTGGAACTCTCTTTGGATAAAAGTGTCTGCTAAGCACTTCAACAATGAAATAGTCATAAGAAATTTTGGTAGATTGGTGAGTTTCTGTATATAATGTTGACAACAATGTAGAAATGACTTGTATTCATGTTTCAGAAGGTGTTTGGTCACATATTTTATTCTTGTACCAATTGTAGCATTTGTTAGTTATGTGTGAGCAGCCTTATTTAATGTTATCTATTGAAAAAAAAAAGGCTTATGTTTCTGACATAGCGGGTGGCCTTTTATTCCCTAAATATTGAAGGTCAATATGAGTTAATGGATAATGTGATGGTGTGAAAGGGGATCTGCTGCAGAAGATCAGAAGCAGTCATTTGTACAACGGAGGATGGAGAAGGTGAAATGATGCCATGTAGTGTGTCTGCTGAGAAACAGCTCAGTTTTTTTAAGAGAAAATAAAAGGAATCATGATGAAAACCTCTGTTGTCCTCAAAGACTCCAAAATTAGACACATACATCTCAAAAGATAATTGCAGGAATTGGTCCTTGATGTTAAAATCAATTGTAAGAAATTAAACACACCACAGTTTGAAATCCAAAAACTACACAAATAAGGAAGTCATGTTTCAGTGGATCCTATAAACATGACCGTGTAGACTTTTGCACAAATTCATAATCATTTTTCATTTTCTCCACAGCTCTTAGCAGATTAATTATCTTATGACATTAAGAAGACTAACAAAACTTTATTTTATGATTATAAAAACGATACCGGAGAAGCATCCAGTGCTGCTTCAGATGCCCCCTTTTTCCTGAGACAGACAATGTTTTGGAGGATGGCACATGCAGCAATGACTTCATAGGCGCTGTCTAGGGTGAACATCAGAGACGTAAAAGCGTTTGTGCCTAAATTAAAACGAAAAGCAGTATTCAGAAGCACATTCCCACAGTAAAAATGTACAAATGGATATTTATAAAGTTGAAAATCATACAGGCTATGACATTAAAATAATAATAGTGCTTGACTGAACACCAAGATGAATCAGTGATATTTTGATGCAGACGGATTAAAAAATTACCTAAATACAGACACAGATAAGAAAATGTAATCAGGGACAAAACCTCAGGGTAGAGGTGAACAATTAAAAATGCATGTCGCTGTCGGCGCTTCACAATATACTTTAATAGCAATCGTGTTTCCAGCCAATTGCAGTGCCTGAATATATTACTTTAATTGCAGTTATTCAGATGAAATATATGTATAGAAGCAAAAGATTATATATATATATATATATATATATTGCTTCTAAATCATGCATACAATCCAAATTAATTATATTGAACTGCATGTTTGTGGAAGGCTTATTGGTTTTCATCCAATATTGTAGCAATTTAACCAGAATTTTTTGCAAAGAGGCATTAAAACATTTGCTTTTCAAACAAATAATATATTTTAAAGCAATCTGGAATACCTGACAACAACAAATGTATAGTCAACGGTAGTAAAAAACTACATTTCTGTTTACCTTTGTAATTCCTTATTTTATTCTGTGTGTTTTCAAATCAGATATTTTATGTTTGCATGGATATATATATCGTCTGAATAATTGAATCAACGTAGTATATTCAGGCACTGCACTGCCCTGATCAGTTGGCTGGAAACACTACTGCTATTAAGGTACATTGTGAAGCGCCGAGCCATTTGCCTACATGCACTGCGTGCAGGCTGATAGAGACTAAATGATGGCCGTGAACCGAAGCTGAAGGGCTTAAGGATTAATCTTGATGTTTACGCGGCACCATAGAGTCAAACCCCTGACTCTCCACAGTTACTGTAGATCACCCGCCAAATGGTGCCTGCAACACCCACGCTGTTGTCATAGCCAACAAAAGTCATGCTTTAAAAAAACACATAACATCATTTTTTAAGAGTGCTGGAAATTATTGGTTGGCAAAAAGCCAAGGAAACATAAAGCGTCCCATGGATAACAAATTATAACTTCAAAATCACAAATTCAAGCAGATCACTGGAGAGAGCCAAAAAATGTACAGCTGTTTGGAGTAAATACATGGCCACACTTACACTGTGTTTGTATGTTAAAATTTGTACACTAATAAATATATAGTCAGTATGTGTTAGTGTATTCCAGCCATCCCACCCAGCTGTTTGCTGAGGTGATTGCTGAGGCATTTAGTGGATGGCTGGATTGGTGGATAGAAGCTAAGGGCTTAGAGAGCGTGCAGAAGGAGGCCACCGTGAGATTACAGGCTCACATCCATGTGGGCAGTAATACAGTTCTGCCTTTTTAAGAGGCACGATTATATTGCTTTGTTTAATGCCCTCACACTGCAACAGAACGGATTTCTCAAAGTCGCACCCTCATCCCAAAGAACACAAAAGAGACCATGGGGAAAGGCCAAATGTTGATTAAAGCGTGTAGCATGAGTGCGTGGTAATGTTTGGTTTGTAATGCTTTATTCCTGTAAGCATTCTCTTGTTTGATTGATGATAGACATAATGGATTTTTCCCTACTTTGTCACCCAGTTAAAGTGTCTTATTTGCGTGAAAATACAAGTTTGTCATATAATGCTGGCATCAGCCTGGTAAAACAAAGTTATTTTCTCTCCATACTTGATTTTGCACCCAAGTTGGTCTAAAACCGTGATTTCAGAAGACTGTCGTTCACTGTATAGTGACTGGTTGAGCGACTCTAACACTCTCCTATACTTCTTCATTCACAGCCTGTCTTCTCTCTTGGATCAGAAAGCTACAGCCTAAGTATAATGTTCACTAAAGCCTGAGTTTGTATTTGTGACAAGGACAGGTAATGTTGCACTAGTTTTACAGAACCTGGGTTCTCCAACCATATCTTGACCCCACCAGCTAGAGCTAGAGCCGCCATCTGAGCTGTGTAAAGCAATGTTGAGCCAAGTAGTAGGGCTGTTGAGGTACTAGTTAAAAAAGGCAATAAGAATTGTCCCTTCAACAGATTATTCCAGTTTAGCCTGATTATTAGCCTCCTTTCTTGATCTGTTAGCTTAGGTTGGCATCTATGGCAGGTTTTTTAGTTGGCCCACCCTCATTTACGACCTCAGATGATGAATTAAACAGACCTTTGTGAAAAGTTCTAAGGTTGGGATTTTATTTTTTTGTATCCTAACTCTGCTTGAAATCTCTCCTCAACTTTCTCTCAGAGTTTTTCTGCCATGTTCCTTGATTTTCATTATATTGCTTGTTTACTGATTTTCTCGATCAATCCTCTAATTCCTTCGCAGAAAACCAAACCAATATTTAGCTGAGATTGATTTATTCACAGCTTGGTCTTAATTACTAGCTATCTGATTTCGATTAGTTGAAAACAACTATTATTTTGGCGAATCAGTGAGCATGGGGCAAACCACAATGTGTGTGTGTGTGTGTTTAAAAAAAAACAAAAAAAACATATAAAACATCTCAGTTTCCCTTCACATATTGTGCACTTTGTCTTGACACGTCACATAATAATCCAATCCAATACATGTATGTTTGTAGTTGTTACATGATAAAAATAAATGGGGGCATAAATACTTATCCTTCTTCTTTATATTTTTAGCCATAGCAAGCTGGTAAGCTGTTGTTCTTCCCTAAAACTATTACACTCTAGAACTGTTCAATCAGAAATGCATTAACATAAGAAAGTGATCTTTATCTCAAGGCTGATTTTATCATAAATCCATATCCAGAAACTCAGCAGGGAAGAAACAGTGAAGTTATGCTAAAAAGAAAATAAAAGGATTGAAATTTTAGGGGATAAGTGTGCAATTGAGATACAAATTATAGAGGAAAATAATTGTTTTGAGACTACCTTTTAGTTCTTGTCCCACTTTATATTTTTCATCAAACTATCGATGCAATCAGTTTAATGAACCCACTTGTTGCGAGGCAACCACTTCCCCCGGAGAGCAAATCGTGCTTTTAGGGGTGTCTGATGGAAACATTGTTCCACATGTATAAATAGAAACAGATGATGTGGAATAATAGATGGTTGAGTTACTCAAGCCCAGTGGGATTCTGTGCAGAGGTCATGTCCAGGGAGGGTCAACTGGATTAAGGGTATTTACTAGCAGCTTGGATGCTGTCTGTCTGTGATGGGGAAAAAATGTGAACACAACATGAGAGATGGGAGAGAAACTGCTGCTGCAATATTATATACATAAGAGCTACACAAGTGAATCAGTGCAAAAGAAGGAAGACTAGGGAAATACAGTGCATGAATAATTCTTAGTATAAATGCAATAATATGTAGCTGTGAGGATATTATTGTGCTGCAGAAACAGCTAATCTGAGGAGAGACATTTCATTTTTTAGCATTTTAGCATAGATCCTGGTAACTGCAATGGTAAAACCTAAAAAGAAGCTTTAACAAAGTATTGACAACGAATGCAACCATGATATATAAGAGGTTTTTTTTCTCTCCACTGTCTCTACATGCATACTCAGTATGAGGGATAGCTGTAACGTCAATGACAAAGCAAGCTAACACCTTTATGGAATGTGCCGGGTTTCCTTAAATTGTAAACTTGTAAATTTGATTTATCATTCATTTATGATAGAAATGCAATTATTTTCTTGTGAAGTTCCTTGAGACGACGTGTGCTGCAAATTGCCGATGTCTAAATAAACTGAATTGAATGATATTCCAACGTATCACTTCACATAATACATTTCTATCCTAATTAAAATGTACAAGGATTATGTCACATTGACTGAACCTGTTGGGTTTTTTTTGTGTGTAAACGATTCAGATTCTGATTAGAAGGGATTATAAAATCCTCAAAAAAAAAAAAAAGTGCAAATGTCTCGTTGTAGTGTAACTAACTTGTATGAAAAGACGTTTTAATACATATCCAAGTATTTTGGTACAAATTCTGAGGAATAAAACTGAGAAGCTGGTTTCACTGAGGACATGGCTTTGTTGCAGCTCAAAGCTCCTCCTGCTTAGCCTACACCCAGTTCATAGTTCGAATTCCTCAAAGACACAGCTGTAGGAATCTTAATGAAGTCTCCTGTCCCTTCAGGGGCCCCAGGTGAAATCCTCCAGTCTTGAATCGTGCACAAAAGTTTATTACCTGCGAGGAGGACATTGTGCTGAAGAGACCACAGACATAATGCATTCCCAAATAAAGTACTTGGCGCGCCTGAGGATTCCCGACAGAAAGCTTTGGTCTAACGGTGCTGTAAAGCATCAGCTACAAGGCTGCAGCGCGACAGGACGCCATGCAGCAGCAGGAGGATCACGGCTCTGCAGGAACTTTGCGTCGGACTGCGCCTACAGCCGAGCTGTCGCTTCTGCGGCGCAGCGGCCGGAGACGTACTGGGCCGAGATGGGACAGAACATCCAGTGGTTCCAGCCGTGGAGCAAAACTCTGCATGTCGAGGACCCGGTGTTTCCAAACTGGTAGGTTCCCAGTGTTCCTGGCTGCAGAGGAAGATGATGAAAAAACAAACACACACAGAATGTGACAAACATGAAGCCGAAGAAAAAGTAAATAAATAAATAAATAAGCAGCCTAAATAAAATGAAATAGAAAACAAAACTTAGGAGAGCCTTATACGTCACATCTGGGAGATTACGTCATGCAATTTTATTTAGAAATTAGATTGACAACAATCGTTTAAATAGCATTTGTTAAAGATGTAATTCTGGTTTAATGAATTAAACCACGGAATTAGAATATAATCTCAATATATGCTTTTCTACAGCATAGCTGTCCTGGTGCTGATAAGCAACAAGGTCCTCTTTATGGAATGCCTGAAATGTCAAATGTTAAAAATAGTATTTTTTAAAGAAGTGGTTTGATTTGTTTTCCTACATTGTGGGTCTACATTAGTTTTTTTTTTTTTTAACATCGGGCGTTATCTTTTTTTACATTTTTAAAGAAAAAGGTTTTTAAAATCTCTTTTCTTTTTTTCAAGCTACCGTCATGGTGCATAAGAATACAAATTAAAGGCATGTTTGAATACTAAAATTTCAGTTCAGTTAATGACCTATAACAGTTTAATAGTGAATAAAATGTTTCTTAGATTTAGCTTTTGTTTAGTTCACATATTAATCAAACGATTAACAACATTAATAAGAAATAATTAAGATTAATTTGAGTTTTTTATTGATGACAAGAAACGTAGAAAGAGCTTAGCCAGTATGTCCAAGTAAAAAAGGGCTGTTCCAAATATTTTGTTTGGATCAAAATTGTTCATCCTGTTACTTGACTGAGTTAGATTATTGCAACCAATTAAAAAAAAATTTAAAAAGTATTGCTGTTGGCTAATAAGTTTGTGTTTTATTATTATTTTAAGCCACATGTTTTCAGCCGGGAATGTGTTGCTGTGTGAGGTTACATATAAATGTTAGGTGGCCCTTATGTCTGTGTCGTTGTTGTATGATAATAGAAAAAAAGCTACAGTAGTAAACACATGTTCATGAAAGACAACAAAACAGAAATTCCTTTTTAAATTCTAGTCATAGCAGTGTACAATGCACTGAACAATGCAAGTCATAAAACAAGACGGCAGTAGCCTTCAGGAAAACTCTCAACCGACAGTGTTCTCTCCTGAGACAAATAAACAGAGTGCGTTTTGTTTTGTAGTGTTGAAGGAAAAGCAAATACCCTGCAGGTTGAACCTTAGTGATGTTCCTAAACATCAATGCTTCTGCTTTCTTTCTGCTATTCAACTGTATTTAAATCAGCTGAATGGACTGCCTGATTGAAGACATTGATTAGCTGTCATCTACAAACTGAGACCTTTGCTAGAAGAGTTCATTGTGGTCTCCATTCAACAGTGCATGTCTGTATTTACAGTTAAAGGAGAAATTAAAAAAACAAACAGTAATCTAACAGTAAACGTAACGTTCATGTCTTAAAAAGAACCAATAAATGTGTTCCTTTTTTTTTGGCAGGTTTGTCGGGGGGAAGTTAAACATGTGCTTCAATGCTGTGGATCATCATGTTGAAAGTGGCCGTGCAGAGCA
Organism: Orestias chungarensis; assembly: GCA_032876305.1. Lineage (NCBI taxonomy): Eukaryota > Metazoa > Chordata > Actinopteri > Cyprinodontiformes > Cyprinodontidae > Orestias > Orestias chungarensis. The sequence continues at coordinate 1,165,236 of JAVLVB010000106.1, read as the reverse complement.
GCCAGCCATCATTTATGACAGTCCAGTGACTGGAACTAAAAAGATCATCACCTTCAGAGAGCTAAAGGATCAGGTGTGTGACGGCAAATAAAACAAGGAACAGTATAATTTGCCAACAATGATGAGCCACATTGATAAAACCAGGTTTTATGATTTCTGTCATGTTGTTTCAAACATTAATCATTTTTTTCTTAAAATAATGCTTTATATTTAGTCTTCTGCATCACTTCCTCTATAATCCAGGTGTCCAGGTTAGCAGGTGTGCTTGTAAAGAATGGAGTGAAGAAAGGAGATCTTGTTGTCATCTACATGCCCATGGTGCCCCAGGCCATGTTCACCATGCTGGCCTGTGCACGGATTGGTGCGCCACACAGTCTCATTTTTGGTGGCTTTGCTTCCAAGGAGCTGTCGGTCCGCATCGATCATGCCAAAGTAAGAATTTTCTTCTGTTCACCTTGTAGTTTGTTCTGGGACATCAGGAATACATTACCTTTTTTTCCAATAATTTTCGCATTCAATTCTTTACCCCTATACTTTGTTCTTAGAGAGGGTGATGATATCTGTATTTGATTACTTCATGTGTTTTTATTAAGTAGGATGGGTATGTATACAACTTTGTCCTGACAGGGAGAGTGTGTGCATTCGTGTGTGTGCTCTGTAAATAATTAAAAGATAAATGTACCTGACCCACCTTTGTTATATTTAGCTCCATGTGAATAATCATTAACCAAGAAAAAACACCATTGTCTGTTTTTACTTTGAAGCCATTATACCGTTATCATGGGGAGGAAGAGTGCCGACCAAGAAAGAAACCCTGTTTCAAAGTTACGACCTTCAAGCTTGACTGTAATTTGCAGTTGTCCATATGGACAAGCCAAGTGTCTTATGGAAAAAAAGCTTTTTTTGTTGGACAGGACAAGATTAAGCTATTTGTAACAACAATTATACTTTGTAGGATAAATGCAGTGGGTCTGTTTCACTACTAGCAACAATAGGGCTTTTAACTAAATGGATGAATGCACATGAATGGAGAATTACATTAAAAACAATTGGGTTTTTCAACATGGTATGATCCCAAAAACAAACATTTTTTAACATCCAGCACAGGGCTAACAATAAATGTGCCTTCTTAAACTTATACATAACATCCTGAACATTTGTCCACTGTGCTTAAAAGTTGTTTTTTTGCTTGGAAACGTACCCATTTAAATGCATTTCATCATTTCTACCAAGAAGAGTGGTCGAATGTACTCTTGATGTGTCATTTAGAGAAATGCATAAGGGATTCAAACATGGTCTCAGATTTTAAAATCAACATGTTTGCTGTATCATTAGTCAGAAAAAGGAGTAGTTTCAAAGACGTAATTAAAAAACTAAAAAAACTACTATTCATATATGAGTGATGCAAAACTGATGGGAGCAATTTTTATAAAACGATTACAGTTACACGAATTTAATAGAGGCATGCTGTTTTTTTTTACCCCACTACACAGACCAGAAAGATTGCCAGATTTTTTTTTTTTTAGAACGTAGATACAGAAAACATCAATTTAAAGAACTACCTTTAAAAATGCTGCTTTTGATTAGCATTGAACTGACTTTAAAACACCCCAACTGAGTTCAAATGTGAAAAGTTAAAAGTTTTGGGGGCTACCAGAGAGTGACAAAAAGGCAAAGAGGATCCAGACATTTAAAAAAATAGGCTTATTCTTGTTATTTTGAAAATTTAGGTTTGGATGCATAGGCCCTCTTTAATTTGAAAGACTACAGGAAATGCTGCTGATGGCATCAGGTGTGCTGCAGGCTTGCAGTTGATTAGTCTACTGTCAGGAATCCCTGTGTGAACTCCACTCTTCTTTGCTTAATGAAAACATTCCAATTAGCTTTTTAAAACATTCTCACAGTATTGGTGTTTTTTTTTTTTTTTTCCCTTTGTAGACCAAGATGTTGGTGACAGCTTCGTTTGGCATCGAGCCAGGCAGAAGAGTGGAGTACATCCCACTGGTGAAAAAGGCCTTGGAGATGAGCTCTCACAGACCCTCGAAAGTCCTCATCTACAACAGGCCCGATATGGTAAGATTGTATTAGCCACTCCAGTTTTAGATGTTTCTCTGCACTAACATAAAATTTAGATGATTGCAGTTCTGCAAAAGCCACCAATTTAAAATTGAAACCAGGTGTGCCAAAGCAGAGAAACCCCTATAACATGCATGCATGTAATTT
>JAVLVB010000106.1:1102789-1162913 GCA_032876305.1 Orestias chungarensis | reverse complement strand
AAAAAAAAAAAAAAAAAAAAAATCTTAAATAATCCTAACAGAAAGATGTGGGGTTTTTTAATCTGAAATTTGAAAAATAAACCAACTCAAGTAAATATTTGTAATGATCATTGTTATGAAAGCAGTAAAAATGCAAAGTCATTGTTGTTCGGATCAAACAACCTTTACTGGCAAAAATGCTTAATCTTAGGTTTTTGCATCTGATTTACTGAAGAACTCAATAGCAAATGTTAATGTGTGTGAGACAAATGTCAATGTGTCTAATCAGAAGAGGTAAAACTTCAACATTTCTTTTGTTATTTTTTTTCTTTTAAGGAGAAAGTTTTACTTGATCAAGACCTGAGTCTGGATTGGGACCAAGAAATGGCCTCTGCTCATCCACATGACTGTGTCCCTTTGCCCTCCAACCATCCTTTGTATGTACTCTATACGTCTGGGACCACGGGAACACCAAAGGTACTGCCTATTATTGATTTATTATTGGTTTTAAGTAGTGTTACATCTTTGCTGTAAGAAAAAAAAATGTCTCTCCTAATTTAATTACTTCAAAAAACACAGATAGCAGTGTGGAATGTGATGGGGGATTAGGATACCTGTCATCTGCCCGTAAAGATGACAAACTAAATCTATGGCTTGCCCTGGTGACGCAGTTTTCAGCTATACAAGCATATATTTATTATATATTTCTGACTTTATTATAGTTATATTGATGTTACTTTACTGCTTCTAATACAAAATAAGTTGTTCACAGACTGTATAATTTTAATATTTATGTGTGGGAATTTAATAATAATTCTGTGGTGTTGAGTTTGTACATTCTAGGAAATGCAATAGTAAAATGCCATAGTGTAATTTGTTTCTAAACATGCATGCATGTTAAATTTAGCTTTTTATTTAAGTATTTATGGTTTAACAGATTTTTTCAGATCCGGAGTTAAATGAAAAAGCCTACAATTGCAAGATTGTTCCTTTATTTGATTATGCTTATGAGGAAAACTGTGTAATACTGTTACCGCAGAATACCAGCCTCTCAGTTGTTGTGCCATGATCCGATAAAATAATTCCCTTTTTTTTTAAATGGCAAAAAATGTCAATTTATTTTAATAATAATAATGGCTCAAGTTAATATTTTTAATCATTACTTGTTCTGTCAGGTGCCGATTTGCAACAACCTTGTTTATTCGGAGATGTTAGAATATTTACAGTTTGAGTATGTCCCAAATAGCTGTTATTTGTGAAGCCTGTGTGTGAGTCATCAGATCTTAAAAGCTATAAAACAATCTCGAGGCGATATAAACTCCATCACTCTGACATAAATACGAGAGAACGTTTCCACTGCGGCAGGAGTTGTTCCAAATGAAAAATCATTGACTTCCTGCAAGTGGCATAATTTCTTTTTCAGTTAGAGGTAATAAAGACTTTTCACGAGCTTTTCCCTTAATGGAGCTGAAATTGGGAACTTTTTACCGTTTCCTGTGTTCTTACTAAAATGGAGCCTGACACTGCTGTGTTTCGGAATCACTCGGGGGGGCAAAATACAATCCCCTTCAACACTGCATGGCTGAGCATCTGTGTTTTAACTGATATTAGTTCCCTGCTTCTTGCCTTTGTGAAATACCTGTCACAGCTTTAATGTCTTCCTTATCTCATTCCCCAGGGTGTTGTGAGAGACACTGCAGGCTATGCCGTTATGCTGAAATGGACCATGTCAAATATTTATGGACTCAATCCTGGAGATGTAAGTTGATAAAGTGTTTTTCTTGAAGTAATTGCTATTCCTATAGGGGGGAAAAAAGGATACGCAATCATTAAAGAGATGGCTGAATTTTCACTTCAGAGTTGATTATAGTGAGAAACACAATAGGATTTTAACTTTGTATTTTCATCTTCATCATTTAGATGTCTGATGTTGGATTCACAGTTTTCCTTCCATAAGGTTTTTAGGGGCCTTATTGTATTTATTTCTGAATTTCCATGTTGTTTAAAGAGTTATCTTGTAGCTTTTGTTCACTGATGTGATATTACATACATATATTCATTTGATACAGGTTTGGTGGGCTGCATCTGATCTGGGGTGGGTGGTCGGCCATTCCTACATTTGCTACGCTCCGTTACTCCATGGTAACAGCACCATTTTGTATGAGGTATGTCCCTTCAGAACAAGTCAAGTATTTTAACAGACTGAAAAAAACTGTGCAAACCACACAAAACAAGTCAGGGCTACAAACTTACATCAGCAGGATTTATGTGCAGCCTGTAGACCCGGACAATGTAGTGTATAGTGAAGTGGAAGGAAAGATGATTTATGTAATTTTAGTCAGTTTGTCACACTTATTTCAACGCACCTTTACATGAAATCAGAATTTCAGTGCTATGGTCTTATAGTGGTAGCATTCTGTCTAGATGCTTCTCTGTTAGAGTTGCTGCAAAGTGTTTTTAGAGATTTTGAAGATTTTACTTATTCAGATGAAATCTGACTTGGCTTAAGCCATTATTCAAAAAAACACAGGGCGCTTACATTTCAGTATATAAATATATCCCTCACGGCTTCGTGCTCCACCTGCTGTGAACGAATACTTATCCTGTTGTACTAGGTTCTGTTTGTCAGTCACAGAAAATCCCATAATGGTTGATGTTTGTTGTTGTTGCTTAACAAAATATGAAAGTTTAAGGGGTATAACTCAAATTTTATGAACCTCTGATTCTGTTTTGCCACTTTAGCATTAGGATAAAATGTCATGCTTTGAAATAGGATGATCTTCAATTTATAGGATTGACTTTTGTGTGTTTTTACCTTACATTAATCTTTTTGCTCGTTAGTCATTCAGATTAAGCTTTAGGTTTGATGCAATTTATTTTGTTTACCCTGAATTTTTCTTTGGCCTGTGGGATGAGCCTTAATTTGCAGTTAAATTGTGGGCCTTCATTCAATATGGCTGCTCTTTTACAAGTGTCAGCATTTAAAACGTTCGACTTTTCTACTGTTTCTAATCCCAAGTTGTAACCATCTGAAGGAATTGTATGCATGATAGAATAAATATTGAAATAATATTAAGGCTAAAATTGCTAAAAAGGAATGCATATAGTTCTTCTGTTATTGCATGCAGTTATGTTTTATTTGCAACACCCATATGAGTGTCTAAACTAGGCTCTGTAAGTGAAGTTATGATGGCCAAAGGGTTGTTGAATTTAAGGCAGCTGCAGACACGCCTTGTTTGACAAATCAATTGGGTTTAGGTGTGGACTTGCTCATTCTGTTAAGGTTCTGGTTATATGTTTTGGATTGTTGTCTTAATTTCCAGTCTTATTTGTCTTTATTAACCCTAGTGTTTGTTGGTCAGCCTTTATCAGATTTTATTGGTTTTTCTTTGTTTGGAACCCCATGTAGAACTACTGCTTTAACAAACCTGAGCTTAGCATATTTTTCGGGGGCATTTTACCTTATTTTAATATGCTTTAGACATGTATGTGCTTTATTTGACCTTTGTAGTATTTTGGGTTGTTAATCTACACGTTTTACGTTAATCTGTGATGTGATTATAGGGGAAACCAGTTGGTACTCCAGATCCTGGTGCGTTTTTCCGTGTGCTGTCTGAGCACGGAGCTTCCTCCATGTTTACAGCTCCCACTGCAATCCGGGCCATTCGGCTGCAGGACCCCAGTGCTACAATTGGGAGAAAATACCCTTTGAGCAGGTAGGCATGATTGCTTAATGTAACGGTCAGACAGATTAAGACAAGTGTTATTTTAGGATTTGGAATTGAACTACAATTGAGATGACGGCTTTTAAATTATGCATGATTCACAACTTTAGCTGGTCTACATGGACCTAGGTTGTGCACTTGTGCAATGTTGTGTGCTTTGCACCAGTTTTTAAATCAAGGGAACTATTTCTCCAATTGAACTGATCAAAAGTCAACAAGAGTCTGTAAACAATATTTTTTTGGTCCACCAAGCTCTTCCCTGTTTGGTAGGTAATTCCCCTCATACAATTTTAATGAGAATCCACCACCCCCACCACTACAAGTCGGTGCAATGACTTTGCAACTTAGCTTGAATGGAACCCTAATATTATATAGTTTGAGCTGACTTTTTCATCAAGTGTTCAGGTCCTTATAGCATCTCTTCTGTGTGTGATATTTGAAAATGATAAAAAATAGGCAGTAGAATCCGCACAGTTGTTAAACTGAGCTGCTTTCTGCTAAACATTTTATCCGAAATACAACTCCACTTTCTCTCCCTCTGCCTTACTAAAAATAAACACATTTGAGTCTCATTGCTGCATGGTTAGATTTCTGCTATTCATTGTAAGTTTACATAAGTTGTTTTTTAATCACACCTTCAATGGCTGGACCCCTTTTGTGAAGCACCTTGCCTATGAGATGACAAATTCTACCAACTCGTGTATTTACTTTAGTGTTATTTTTTTTGTATTTTGTTTATTTTTTTACACCTTTTATGTTAGCGTATTCTGTGTTACTCTAACTTGTTATACATTTATAGATACATTCATATTTAGTATTTTTTATTACTAATAAACCGCCAGTTTGAAAGCATGTTCTTCAGTTCGCCGTGTTCTTTAAGAGAAGTGGGTTCAATCTAATTGCTGACAATCACTGTAGCTCAGAGTAGAGATTATTGCTGATAACACTCAGATCTACCAATCACTGACAGCAGGAGATCATGGACGTGTAGATTTATTATTGCTGTGTCGAACTGAACAGTGTGTGAGATCAATGAATACGTTTGTCTGAAACAGGTTACACTACTGTAATGGCCTGCTCTCTAAATGACCTGCAATAAAGATGCAGAATATTCAGAAAGCTCGAGTTCTCACTAGACCGGAAATGGTTCCATATAAATCCAGTGCTTAGGTCTCTGCACTAAGGATAGGCTTTAAAACAGCTCTGCTTGTGTACGAATGTCTTGGTCTGGGGCCAAAGTACATCTCTCATATACCGGAGCCGTTTGAACCAAGTGTGACTCTTAAGTAGCTCAGGCTCTTCAATTTTATGCTATGAAAACCTGGAACAATCTTTCTGAAGAATTGAGACATAACTCCACTGTGAATTTAAATACCGGATGAAAGTAGTTCTTTTTAAGTTTACATTTGACAGCTAAGATGATATTTGCTCTATGTTCCTAAATCATGCTTTTAAACTGACATTTTTGTTCATTTTACTTTCTCTCTTCATAGGTAATTTTGTGCTATTAAATTGTAACTCTTTATTGCACTTTCCATTCTTTATGTAAAGCAATGGAATTATATTGTACAACACATGTGCTATATAAAATGTTTGGAAAAAAAAAAGAAAGATTTGGCAAGATGTGCATTCACAATTTTTTTAAATGTTCATACCCACATGAATGTGTTTTTATGAGTCTAAATAAGATAAACCAACCTCGGGGCGGCAGCTTCACAGCCTTAACTTCTTTTTTTTTTACTGATCATGTGCAGCTATCTATGGCAGGGAGTTAAATCCGCATTTTTCATTTTATTAGCGTGGCCCAGTGATTCAGATACTTGCTGAGATGATCACATTTGTCAGTTGTTTGTTGTGGACCAGAAAACTTGGACCTGGGGGTTGGTTTATCAGTTTATCCCTTTCATTCTTGTTCAGCAGTCTGACAATGCCTCTTGGCACACAATCATAAAGCAATTCTGAATCTTGGCGACCTTTGGCTTTGACATTTTCACTAAATGTAGCGGTGTGTGTTGAATCTTGTGTTAGTGACACGGATTAAACTGGAGAGATATTATTTTGTGCCGTATTTCAGTTTTGACCTCATGCTAATAGTTAATTTAGAAACGGTTCTTTATGCATTAGGGTGTTTCTTTTTTTTCATGATTAATGTGCTTTTCTTTGGCTATTAACAAAATTCTCAGTGTGATGTAATGAAAGTGTTATAACAGCACAAGTTCCCTTTAAATTGATAATGTTTCACTACAATTTCACAAACAATTTAGTGAAATTCAAGAAATAAAAAGATTCTGTTTTTGGTAGCAACCCTACTAAGAAGTTAAAAAGTTAAAGTTTATGAGAATTTGTTCTAATTTATCTGCATATCTAAACCTAGAAGTTGAGTGTCGGTACAGATAGTTCAGTTTCTATCATAAAATGTGTTAAAAGCTGTAAAAAACGTTTTTTTTTTTTAACCAAACATAATTTCATGCTGGAGTTCCAACTCTTTTTTTAGCTGTAGCTCATTTGCTCTGTCTTTGGCTTATTAATATGGACCCTGGGTTCTTCCTCAGCCTGTTCAGCAGTAGTGAGCCTTTCTAAAGTGACTAAGCTGCATCCCATGTTAACATGTCAGACATTGCAGTAATTAGGTTGTCTAAAAATACGTTAATATGGAAATATAATTGTGTGTGTGTGTGTGTGTGTGTGTGTGTGTGTGTGTGTGTATACATGTGTATGTGCATGTGTGCATGTGTATGTATGTATGTATATATAGATAGATAGATAGTGGTTTTAGCCATCTCTGCATGCTTAATTTATTTGCTTTGAAAAGTAACTTTTATTAAGTGCTTCAAACAGTTAATATTCACAATTTTGTTTTATTTCTTAGAATTGTCCTCATTTGCACACTGGCCTGATTGACATTCCAAGTGACCTACTGGGCCATTGATGGTTAGTTTGTGGTAGTATGTTTCTAGGGGTCACACTGTTGTATTTTGACTTTAATGCGAGTTACCAGCTGCAGCTACCGAAAGTACATGAAGGGGATGATGTAGAAGGACTGACTTATGAAAGAATTTTGTATTTTTGGGTCATAAGCAGGGCATAGAGAAGAGGATAAAATAAAGCTGAATTGAGCTTCAAGGTGGAATTTATATAGTTTGAAAATAAGAGATTAGCCAGCGGAATAGGGGTTTTAGTTCCATCGTAGCTTGTTGTTACAAAAAAAAAAAAAAAAATTATTTGGATGACAATGTTTTACCGACTGACTTATTGTTGTAACGTATATGTCAGTTTGTCATATTTTCTTTGAGACACTAATAAATGTGCCTTTTTCTCTCATAGGTTGCGGACGTTGTTCTTGGCTGGAGAGCGATGTGATGTTGAGACACTGGAGTGGGCAAAGAAAAACTTTGGGGTTCCAGTTCTGGATCACTGGTGGCAGACTGGTAGGAATATATGACTTTTTCTTTCTTGCTTTGGAGTTTAATTTTCTCTGGGCGTTACTCATGAATGTTGACGGTCAGCCATTAATTAAAAGACAACGGATAAAAAATAGGTAAATGCGCTAGAATTCAAATTGAGGCATTGAGTTAAGTTTGGACTCTTATGTTAGCAGGTATAGTTTTTATGTTTTTGCTCATAGAATCCCTAATTGAAACAATATAAAATATTCCAACAATTACATGTGAAGTAATTTTACGAATATTTCCACCCATGCCCTTCTTGGGATTGGCACTTATCTGGATTGCTGCTCAAAAATGAGATTAACATTTTTTATGTGGCCAAGATTTTAGTGCTGGATTATATTATTGGAATTTTTGATAAAATCCTCCAGAGGTTGAATCTGTGTCTTAACACCCCTTCAGTCGTGCTGTGCATCTTTGTTTGAAGAAGCTTACATTTTTGCCTGATGGCAAGACAGTAATGCAGGTTTGCTTTGTTTCTTTTTTAAGGCCATCTCTTTTATTGATTTTGAATACAAAAAGTGGTTTGTCATGGAATGTATTGTTGAATGCAGGGAGCATGCTAATGTCATACCCCCCACCTCCTTTTGTTTGATTTCTTTTATCCCCTTGGGCCACAGAGCTGTGATAAATGTGTTAGGGAGCGCATATGAGCACAATTGGATGCCTCTTTGTTTTGAAATAACCTCACAGTGCAAATATACGATCGATGCTGGACGAGATGACATATGTGTGCTAAATATGGAATTGATGCTGTTGCCGAAATGTTCGAAAACCATCGACCATGATCATTTGAATGTACTATACTCTTTATATAAGGGTGCAAAATAGCCACTTGACCAATTAGTCTGTCCAGCATCAAGCTGACTTTATACAGTTCAATACTGGAATAATACATAAGTGTGATCTATCAAATTGATCTATTTAAGTTACAGTAAGTGCATTACAGCAACAACTTTATATTTGAATGCTTTCCTTTGAAGATGATAGTTCAGAAAAACAGTAGCACAAGGCATTAGGTGTGGTGTCAAAGGTGCAATAACTATGCAGTTCCTGGAACATGTATCTGTCAACATGAACATGCAGATCTCAGGGGGGCCTCTATTGGAACTAGTATTTGCTTTTATAGGCTATGTAAGTTTTTTTAGATGGCTTGGGTTTGGCCTGCGTCCTGTCATTGAGATGTCGGCATCATCGTCAATCCATTTTCTTTGCTCATCAGACCGAGATCTCATGGTATTGCCAGACCGGAAGAGAAATCTAGGCCTTCCAGTTTCTTCCAGTTCAGAGGACTTTTTTTTTTTTTTGGTCTGCATTAAAACCGGTAGCTACGGTCGTGAGATTTGGCATACTGGTAAATTAGCACTTTTTATTTTCACTGACACAGACTGGAGCATCGCCTGCATTACTTTACCACTCTGTGTCCAAAGCTACGTGAGGACTGCTTAGCATTTGAGCGCATAGGGCTTCAAACGTTCATAGATAAATTGGAACAGACATTATGCCTTGATAATCTTTCCATAAACATTAAACATTAATAGTATCAGTGGTGACAGAGCATTGATTTCATGGTCTGTATTAGAAATAAATTACACCCAAATTAGAGAGTTCCCCCTGTACGTTCAAGTATGTGTCAAATTAATTTCCTTCCCGTCTTTTAAATCTTTTTTTAAGGAATATTTGTAATTGTTTAATTTATAAGTTTGTCTGCTGTACAGCTTCTAATTATTATTCGGAGCCACAGATTGATATTGTTTTATATTTCATTGCATCTGACTGGATAAATTGAATGGGATAAAAGTTATTTTTCTTTTGTTTCGTCTGTGGTATTTCATTTTATTAAAGGCTGATGTTTATTTGTTTCTTTTTTTACCTACAGTAGTTCTATTCTCTTACGATCACTCTTAAAAATAAATCCTCTCACATTTTCTGCCTATTCAAACCAGATTTATAGAGTTTACAAAGAAAAAAACAACCTCCTGGCACCCTCTTGATTTCTGCCTCAAAGTGTAAATTCAATATGATTGCTCAGCCTCTGCTCTGTAAATGCCTGCTTGTAGCCAACGCTGAAATCCAAATGTGTTTACCACTTTTTCATGCCAGAACCAACTGCTTACCATGTCTCACTTTGTGTTTCGGTGTCAGACACTGTTTGGTTTTAAATGTATAAAGTAATAAAGCAGCGATTATTTGTGAGAGCGTCAGGTTTTAATTATATTCAGTATTTAAATTACCTTTAAAAAGGATTGTTTCTGTGCAGATTTTTAGTTGCATTGCCTAATCTCTTTAATTCAGAGATTCTTTTCATATCATTGATGCCTGCCCATATTTACACCTTATGAATAGTCTTTAATATTTATTGCAAGTGGGAAGTATTGGTTTTAGTGGCTGAAGCTTTTAGGTTTTACTAGTTCTTCCTCTATAACCAAAATGAACAAACAGGTTTGCACCTTGCAGGTATCAACTTTCTCATTTATTACATGGTACTGCAGAGCCAGGGGTGGATGCTTTGGGCAGGATCAAGCTGTTTCATGACAGCGTTAAAAGATGTACATACAGAAATATGGGCTTGATAAAAAAAAATGTTGGTTTTCAAATGCAAGTCATACTTTAACTGACCTAATATGACTTTACATAATATTATTGGACCACAGCTTGAGAAGGCCATACTCTGTTAATCATGTACATAGTCAATGCTACAGATGCAGGTGATTCACACACTAAACATTACAGAGAAATTAGTCTTGGTCATTTAACTGCTTTGCTATTCTCTATCACTGTAGTTTATTAATAATGGTAATAGTTTTTTATATATACATAAAAGGGAAGGAGTCCCCTGCCATGGAACATGTTATACAGAATATGCATTCATTTGTACCTGCGTTTGGGATGTTTTGCGACCAATGATTTAGTTAATTTAAATTGGTTAATGAATGTTTGATATTGAAATTATACTGTTTTGAACCTTAGTGGTTAGAAATGATTAATTTCACCAGTTGTTAGTCGGATATTGCTGACTAAAGCCGTACAAATTAGCTTTCTAATGTAAAGCAGAAATGATTGGTGAGCCTATTTCCACATGCATGCTACTCAGTCTTGTCTCACTCTGTTATCTTATGCTGATTCATCTGTCATCGGTTCAGAAAGAGCTCCTCTTTTACCTGTTGTCTTCCACCTCTTTAGTTTATCCTACTTGCACTGCCCTAATTGTAGTTGAATATCTTTTTTTCGAAGATGTCACGCATTAACCACCTTTTGCCACCTCCGGCTCTGTTTATTTTTGGCCAATCTGATGCCGATGGCGGCTTAGCTCACCTACCTTTCTGTGCAAATGAGTGTGTCTGACGTTTTGAATCTTGATGCTAATCTGGTTGCTATTTTAAGACCCAACTATTGGAAGCCGGTGGAGAGGGCTGAGGATGAAGGTTGCTGATGTCACGACTGTTGCCTGGCAACAAATGTGTATTTTCAGTCAGCAGGTTTAGGCTGCTTGCATGAAAAGGGATGACGGATACACTTGTGATCTTTTTAAGTATTATTTCCCTGACTTTTCCTCTGCTACGGTTTTACGTATCATCTTAGGTCAACTTGACCTTCTCAGAACAGCTATCTTGATCAGTATTGCTCTGTTTAGCCCCACCAGTCACAGTGGCCTATCTCAAAATGTCTAATAATAAGGGTTAGGTTTTAGCTTATATGAAAAAATAAGGGAATTAAAAAAATATTTTAGCTGAGCAGAGTATTAAGATCAAACGAAATTACAATATAGATGAGCAGATTATTGAATCAATCAGGAAATATGCACAAAATGTATCGGACAAAATTTTAAACAAACCAGCCAACTATTTTTATTTTTTTTACACCATTGTACTTTATTAGATTGAGAAATACTTACGACATAAATTTCAATATATTTCCATGTATATTTACAAAAACAGAAATTTGTCAGTCCCAATTGGTAGAAAAATGTAATTAAAAGCATACGAGGCAGTTTTGTTTTTGTTCTTGTGAGCGACCTTTTTTTTAACACTGACCTTGGGTCACCTCTCTCTCTCTCTCTAAGCTCCCCACCAAGTTACCCCAGCAACCCACACATCACACAGATGGCCACAAGCACTGCCATGCATATGCATTATGTAAAGAGAGACCCCTCTGAGCTTTTCCTGTTGGCTTGTTCACTCTTGGTTTGGTTCTCCTGTAGGTGAGAATTGGTTTCTCAGCAGACATTCCAACAAGATACAATTTGATTGCACAAACCCCACGTATGTGAAGCTCTAATGAACCTTGTCCCGTATTTTATATTTTCATTACGTTTGGACTTTGACTTAACCGTTCTAAGAAAAATGCTCTTCTATGAACATTTAACTGTTGCTCTGGTTGCATGTTTTCCTTCCTGCTGCAAGATGGACTTCTTCACCAGTCAATTGCAGCGTCTAACTTGTTTTCTTTTAGGATTCCTGAGTTTTTAGGTCTTTTCATAAACTGATCAACTGTTAATATGTTTCCTGTCTGTGCTGAAAAACTGAAACTACTAACTCAGGTTAGGCAGTTTTGTCAGTTTAGCATGAAGTCGAGAATGTTTAGTCTTGGGTCTCGCTGTTGCTAGTGAGTTGTGGATTTCTACAGATCCTCCAGGGTTACGTCGATGCTTTTTGGTAACTTGGATAACTACGAATTTCCTTGTAAGGCCTGTCAATTCAGGTGAAAGGCATGTCTTTATGAAAGAGTATGAATTTATAAATGGTGTTTGATGGATTTGTACATCACTTTTCCACTGGCATTGTTTTCATACAAATTACATTCATACTCTGAAATCATACTAGACCTTCACATTACTCAATCACTGCTGGCACTTTGCTTATGGTTACCTGTCCTGCATGTAACCTGCATGGACAGAGATGTTGGTCTGTTTAGAGTTTATTTTTTGGGTTTTTGTACCTCCAGCGCAGTTAAAATTTATAGAGAAAAGGGCAAAAAAGATCAGAAGTTCTTCCTCCTCCCTTCGGATAACTTCGGATAACTTTTCTGCAGCTGTTCCCTTCAAAGCGCCTCACTCTGGGCACGACTGTTCAAAGCGACTTCTTTCCGTCAAAACATGCCACTGTGTTGCCTTTTTCTGTTATTCCCCAGTGTCATCCACATTCTTCACTTCGTTCCACTCATTCATCACCCACAAAAGGCTTCACACTGGCCAAAGTAATCTTCAACAAGGCAAAGGAAGATTGATTTGTTTGTGTACAAGGGAAAAGCGTGCCATGAGAGGAAGGACACAAGTTTGACTCAAGGCAGGGAATGTGTGAAAGTTACTCCCAGATACACGTTATCAAGAAATTGATGGTCTTGTACAAACATAGCTGGATATTTGAGAAAACTGATGATTTTTTAAAAAATGTGTTTTGGCCTCTCATCTACACAAAACTTCCATCTTGCATCTCTAAAAATGGTCAATCAGGAAGACGGAGACCAAAGCATATATTTGAAATTTGTGTTTGTGTGTATTCATGACAAATCTGAGTTTTGGGATAATAATGTGGGAGTAACTTCACATATGCAACAGTTGTTCTGGTTTTGGCCATGCATTAAGACTTTGCAGTGCACAGAAAATGTCATGTTTCATTCCTAATGGGATAATATGGTTGTTTTGAAGGCTTCGGATTGGCTGACAAAGGTTTTCCTTTTGAGCTACACTGCCACCTATGCGTTTGGTATGTTTAATACAAATCTCAGCAACCCTGTGTACAATATTCTTTACTTTTTTTAACAGTAGTGATTTTTCTTAGCGCCAAGCTACGTTTTAAGCTACGGAGGATTAAATATTCACACATCTCTTTACTTTTAACAACTAATGTCAACGTCTTCATTGATTTGTTTTCAGAGTCCTTTTGATACAATTACATATTTAGAAATCTTTAAATTTCTCTGCGGTTTCGTTCCACGAAGCTTCACAGTCACTTCCGTCTGGCTGCCGTTATCTTGCAAAGTAAACTGCATGTTACTCCAAGGTTTGATATTTATTGGCTGGTTTTCAATTTCTGTCAGTAAAGGCTGCTTTAAATTGAACAGTGTAGTGTTTGGGTCAAGCTTCATTCAACATGCAATTGAAAATAACTTTAAGAACATCCCTGCAGACTTATTTACTAGTTTCTGATGCATGGTGGTTCAATAAATCTGCAGTACGCTATTCTGGGTCAATTTCCCATGTATCTGCTTTATAACATTAAAGGTGTTTTTTTTTATTTTAGTGATGCCTTTTGTCTGTCAGACTGATATCTAACGTTTTACTGTAGTTTTGTTGGGAACCATACTCACCATCAGTACACTAGTACTAAGGTGTGAAGCGTGCATCACTTACAGCTAAGCTGAAGATGATTCGCTGAAAGGGATATTTTATTTACATTTTATGTTTTAGTGTTTAGAACAGTTTTCCCCTATTTCTTGAAGGTGGGAAAACGTTTATCTGGCTGACATGTTTCTAATGAATGGAAGAGGCAGATCAGTTAAAAGGTTTATGTTTAAGATGGACTGAACTCTAAACACCAATTTTCTCCATCTTACCATTTAAGAATGGCTTCTTAAATGTTAAATCCAGATTCCCACGATATTTAATTTCTGATTCCATATCGTAAATATGCACTTTGTCCAACTGTTGCAAATATTTTCAGTCTTTTTATTTTCTTTCCTTTTTTCCAATTATTATATCAGATGTTCTGTGGACATGTTTGCCAACTTAAATTTCTATTTTTTTTTTTTTAAAGTTAAATGTTTCAGTTTATCAACAATCTTTTGTTTTAGGTGGTATAAATAAAATAAAAAAGAAGTTCATTTTGAAATTATAAGTAATCCAAACCACCTTGGCTGTTTGAAAATGTAGTTGCCTTCTATGCTAAATTACTATGATGGCAGCAACAACTGTTTAACAACTGTCTTTATAGAATTGTTTTACATCTACCTCCTTAGTTTAAGACTTTGTTTCTCCAGTATTGCCTTAATTGTCTGTTTTCATACATGAAATGTTCTTGAGGTCAGGAGTTTTTAATGGATGGCTTGCATATATCTCAAGTGTTCTTGAGGTTAAAGTCAGAAACTTGAGGCTAATGGTTTTGTTTAAAGGAAATCCACCATGTTTGACTGTTTGTTGACAGAAATGTGTTCTTTAGTTTTTTTATAGCACACAGAATATGTTACTTTACATATAGTTTATTTAATTTTTATATAAGGAGACAAAACAACAATATGCAGTTTTGACAGACAAAAGAGTCAGCGAGAAGCAAAGCTTGTTAATGCTTACTAATCCAAACTGTTTTATTTTCTTCAACATAATTAGCATTTTTCTAAATTAAACCAAGTCTCTAAACTTCAAAACATAAGTTTGATAACTTTGCTAAATCAGTCTAAGTGTGACAGAAAGATCTAGATTTAGAGAAAAGCTTTTGGAGATACTTTTGTACAACAATGCTCAATCCTAGTAAAAGCATTTTCCTCTCTGTAGTTTCTTGAATTTATAATTTTAGGTTTGTGGCTCGTTTTTTACACATTCTTGCACTACTGGCTGAATGACCTTTGCATAGTCATATTGCAGTTTAAAATGTTTTTTCATTAGCTTTTACCCTTTCAAAGAACAATCTGGCTTGACCTTCTATTTATTTATGGTAAAATACACAGGATTGATATTATTTGCTGTTATATAAGCTTTGCAGGATTAATGGTGCATTGCAGAAAATAATTCACACTGCATTTGCTTTCTGTGACAGATGCATATATGAAGAAGGAGCTTCTGTATGTGTAAGCTGTAAAGTTTATGCATTGAAACTGAAAGGAAGGCAAGAAAGTCTCTAAACAGATCCAGGGTTTTTGCATTTAACACCGAAGACGGATGCTGATGCTGGCACACTCAGCTGCTGTGTCTGATGCAATCTCCCATGCTGAGCTTGATTGATTCTGTTATTCCTTTGCTGGGTGGGCGAGCAGGCCTGCCAGCCGAGTCTCTGCTGTAACTGGAGCGTAGTTCTGTGGTGGAGTTGAGGAGAGCCCACAGGAGCTGTCATAGTTTTGCTATGTAGGTTAATGCTGCTCACAGAGGCGATACGCCTCTTTTTTTTTTTTTTTTTGCCTACTTTGCCATTAAAAGGGGTTAATACATGTAAGGTCATTAAACTTTAATGCTGTCTACTAAATTCAGGTTTCAAATGTTTGATCTCCCGCCTGGTTCAGAATCTTGATTTAACATTTTTATGTGTATTACCCTTAAGAAACTGGCTCTGCCATCACTTCCTCTTGTATTGGCCTGGGTAACTCACTCACTCCACCTGCAGGCCAGGCTGGAAAGCCAGTTCCAGGTTACAATGGTAAGACAGACTAACTAATGAAGAAATCAAAAGTTCTCCGTGTGCTGCTCAACCATTTGTGGTCACAGGGTTCCTACAAAACTTTGGAAAGACTTAAAATTTTATTCAAATGTTTTAAATTTCATAAAATTATCACAAAAATATTTACCCACTTTTTTTTGTTTTACGATCAACTGAATCCATTTTCTGTCTATGCATCCCGATGTTCTAATTATCTATTGTCAGTCAGGGTTTATGTTTGTGTATCTACTGTTCTATTACTGTCAATCATCCCTCTATTTATACACTTTTCTCCCTTTTTCCCCCCACATCAATCTGTTCATGTCTGCATTTGTTTCTGTTCATCTCTTCATCTGTCCTTGTATGCACGTTGCTGTCGGTACATCAGTCCATCCATCTTTTTACTCCATCTGCACATCAATCCTTCCATGAATCATCGCTTGAGCTCTCTATCTGTCCTTTGACCATCCATGTGTTTCTAATTTACACTCAGATTAATGTAAAGACTCTTGGGACATATTTATATTTGATAGTTGTTTTTATTTATTTAATGTGTATAGGAACCCTGTGGTCACCACATTACTGTAGATGAGCAGAGACTTGATTACGATAGTTTTTTTATTTAAATTTTCACCTTTTTTTTTTTTTTTTTGAAGTCACTGTGATCGATGATGATATGCAAAAGGTCGAGCCAAGAACTCTGGGAAATATTGTGGTCAGGTAAGACAAGCCGACCTACTGTATAGGTTTTCAAATCTGATACATACAGAGCATTTTACACAAGCAAAACCAGATTTGCAGGTTTTGTCAGACCCCTAAGAAATTGCCGGTAATGGAAATATTTTTATGAAACAGTTGCTGAGTGGACTTGAAAAAACGTACCAAAGCTTTTTGTGCTGCTCTGTGCCAGTCTGCTCCTTATCCGTTATCACCCTACACTCCCCGGCACTTTTCAAAAAATGCCAGTAATAACCATATTCTGTTGAAGGGGGGTGGGGATTTCCAATATGTTGTGAATTGAGTTTGAGCACTTCAGACTGACGGGAACAGCTGTGTTATTGTTCTTCCTAGTCTTAGGAGAAAATCTAGACTGTTTCTTCTATTTCATTCACAAGCTGGATCTATTGCTTGGCAAAACCATTTTCAGTGCATATTAGCACGAGTGTATAACATCTTTTTACTTTTTTGTCCTCAAATAAAAATGTTAAGAGGAGGGGATTTTGGATGTACTGTATCCCCAATCCAAAACTTATTGGTTTTTACGAAACTAACGCACAGCTCCTTGAGCATATTTATCCCAGTTTAGTTTATGTGCAAACAGGCTTCCAAATACCTTAGATTTGGAAATGGAATGAAAAAATCAGAGAAAAATCTCCTTTGACTCGGCTTTATCTCTGCTCAGATGAATTTGGGGTTCAGGAGACGGATGAAACTGGCTAAGAGGAGGGATTACTTGAAGTCTCTTGGTAAACAATGACTTCATGACCTTTCCCTTTGTTTGGATGTGTGTGGCTGTGGGTTGGGTAAGGGTTAGCAGAGCTTGGCTGCATATAAAGAGGAACTGTAGTGGATTAAAAAAAATAGTGATTAGTAATATAGTATTATATATTAGATTTTAAAGTAGGATATTTTTAAAGCCTAAATAATTCTGCACTCTTCTCCTCAGACTGCCTCTACCACCTGGAGCTGCACTCTCTCTGTGGCAAAACCAGGAACTGTTCAAGGAGCTGTACTTCTCAAAGTTCCCAGTAAGTGGTTTGTTCTTTATTTTGTGGTTATTTTTGCTAGAAAGAAGTGAGCATCATTTTTAACAAACCAAATTCTTTTCTGTAGAAAAAGGAAGACCTCTAGTGTTTAAGTTTTATATTGCACCCTATACAGTACCTGATTTAATTGCAATGTTTAGGCTTTTATTAAACAAAATTGTATTACTTTCATCTAAAAACTGTATATTAAAACAGAAGGTGATTAGACTGCATACAGTTTCTTTAATTTTCTTCTTGTGCAATCGTCCTTTTCTAGGGTTACTATGACACAATGGATGCTGGCTTTTTGGACGATGATGGCTTCCTTTACATTATGTCCAGATCTGATGATGTCATCAACGTGGCAGGCCACAGACTGTCTGCTGGAGCCTTAGAGGAGGTAAGAGAACCATTGCAGACGATTTGAAAACAATTTTCCTTTTTTTTCCCTTCCCATTCATAAGCATTATTGTGTTTTCAAGGCAGTGCTTCTGCACTCTGCAGTGGGCGACTGTGCTGTGGTGGGTCTCGAGGACACTTTGAAAGGCCACGTTCCTTTGGCGCTGTGCGTACTTAAAAAAGGCAAGTAATACAGTGCCTTGCAATTGTATGCATACTTGACCTTCTGTTAAGATCTTATCCGACAGATCGAAAAAGTAGTGCATAAATCAGAAAATGAAGGATTGCATTTGACAATCTTTTAATAAGATCTTACTTAGAGATTTGTGGCACTCACAAGTAGTGTTATCCTTTTAAACCAAAGAACCGTTAAGTCTTATTGAACTTGAGTTTTTAAAGGAATATTTCCATCTGTAAATGTGCACAGCTGTTGGAGACCGAGGAGCTGAATGCAATGACGCACCATTTTTCCCCCAGATTTTCACACCAAATGTTTTTTGTCTCAGGCGTTCAGAAAACTGAGGACCAAATCACAAAGGAGGTCGTAAAGCTCGTCAGAGACACCATTGGACCCGTGGCCGCCTTTAGGAATGTGCTGTTTGTTCACGGGTTACCAAAAACGCGTTCTGGAAAGATTCCTCGCTCGGCTTTGGCCAACCTGATCAACGGAAAACCTTACAAGGTAGGACATCATGTTCTTAGCACTTCACAGTTAAGATTCATTTAGTTAAATTTCTTTTTTTTTCTCAGTCACACAAACAAAAAAATTTGTGTGGCCTGCTATAAATCTATAGATAATAAAGAATAATTCTCAAACAGTTTCACTGAATAGTGGTTTAGAGTATAACTATTTTAATATATCATATTTTTCCAGATAACTCCAACCATTGAGGATCCAGAAGTGTTTAAAGGCATTGAGAGGCAAGTAGAAAAAGTTCTGAGAAGAAATGCGGCCTGATCGCATCGGAGGCTTGAAAACTGGAAAACCACATTATCCTGTACGTACACATTGCAAACGGAGAATTTTAAAAGCCTATTCAAGAACCCGACTGAAACAGCTAACAGGCCTTAAACATTTAGCAATGTGTTTGCTTTCAATAGTATCCGAAGAGTCATTCTGCTTATTAGATCACAGCAAAACTCTTTAAATTGGCTTGCTGATGTATGTTTAGATTCATAACGTTTACACAAGAAAATTGTAAAAGGTGGGTCTAGATTTAGTTTGTTAAACAGTTGTGACGAAATAAAATCCGTTGCTAAAAGTCAGTTTTCGGTTCAAGTCTGTGTTAACATTTAATAGGTTCTAATACGTTACCATTTCTTTTTAATATACTTTGCACTGTGGCCTATTTCGGGCCGATCAACGTGCGTCCATCAAGAGGAACTAGAAAACAAACCAAAATGGAAGTCACAGGTATGTTCTTTTTTGTTTTAATTGTTTAAGTCACTTCAACATGGTCATAAACACTCTACACACACACACACACTATGAGCTAAAGCAGTCTGTCTTTCAGTTATTTCATCTGTTCTGTTTACAGGAGTTGCAGGCCAGCTCGGCTGTAATTCTAGTCTGTGTCGATGTGCTGTTCGACAGTTGTACACCTTCAGAGAGCGTCAAGCATCTCTTGTTTTGTCCTTGGCTACTTAATAGTCTGTTGAAGGAGCTTGTCATGTTGTTACAGTGTGCTGATGAGTGTTCCTGCTGGGGCAGCCCAGCACAGGTTCAATGTAATTTTCAATAGCACAATGAAAAAATAAAACCATATGTACAAAATGATCTAGAGGAACAACGGTCAAATGGAGAGTTTAAAGAGCAGCATATATTCATCTATGGTCCACTAAATAAGGTTTCAGGGACGTTTTGTGTATATATTAAAAATGGCGTATTTATAAGAATTTACATATCTCCTGTAGCAGAAATACACAGTACATTATGCTCTGACAAGTTACTTTACATGTAAAAGGTAGAAATGGTGACGATGAGGCAGCCTGCAGGACAGTTTAGCACCGGCATCTGGTGCCCACGTTACAAGTCATGGTGGGGCGGAGGGTCAGAGGAAAGCAGGGCTTCTTGGCAGTGAGTGTCATCGGATTGTTTGTCGGCAGATTGGCTCAGAACTGTAGCTGAAAGAGAAAATGACAGGTTAGCTGTATGAAAAGTAAGCTCGATTATATCCTGTAGTTCGCCTGTGTGTTCCCTTCACCTGATGGTATAATCCCACCTCAATACATTGTTAGCCCGATATCTAGACGATTCACATCATTTGGTTGTTGTAGACCTCTTTCTCCAAGTGTCTAGCACTTGAGCCGTTTCCAACGGGACTTAGTCAGCAAAGCAGTTCTATTCTAGATACTGGTGGCATCGTCACTTTGATCGCTGGTTTAATTTTGCGAGTAGTTGGGCTCGCCTCAGGGCCATATTGTTGTGTTTGTGTCTCTACACTTGAGTTTTAGCAGAATATGAGATCACTGGACGCGTTTAAATTTCCCCAGATGATACAGGTCTTGCAATTAAACAGTCAGTTCATCATAAGGAACTGAATTTAAACCCAATGAACTTGCTTTACTCTTCATTCTATTGGTGCTGCTTATTTTTAATTTAAATGAATTTTGCTTGCAGTCTCTGCACACAGAACTATTGTGTTCATGGTTCTAATGTATTTATAGGTCTCTGAATAGCACGCGTTAAAGCAGAGACTATAGGATGTGCCAGGTTTGTGTTTTTTTTTTTTTTGAATAAGGGCCCTAAAACAACTTTGTATTTGTATTTAACTGAGCGAGACACTGTTGTATTACATACAGTTTAAGGTTCCCCGCTTCCTCCTCTCAGCAGGAGTAGGTTCTCACCGTTGAGCTGTCCAGTCGCTGCACTGCAGACGGTCCGACTGTAGGTGAGAAAATAAATGCAAGTTACTGTAGTTATTCCACTCTTTCTACAGAAAGAATATTACCAGTCTGTATAGTTTTTATTTCCAGTCACTGAGAGGAAAATGTCACAAGTCACACTGGGGAAGGTTTTGTTGAGTGTCACAGACCAACAACGACAGGGATTAGAGATGAAGGAACAAATAGAGGAAATGCTTCAGAAACAGATCCATTATTGGTCAAGTAGAACAACGCCGCTAATCCTATCTGCAGTAGGTAAGTTTTATAAAAACGTCACTCTGTAAAGAAAAACAAGCTCTTATACCTGATCAGAAACCTGTTGTTTCTGACCAGGAGGTCAAAGTAACTTCTAAATTCAAATTTGAAATACTATTGACAAATCTGAGTTACCTTGAAACTTTAATCTCTAAAAAAAGATAGGGTGAGGCAAAATTGGAGGAAATTTGTCAAATCTTAACTTATATACATTTTACCTGTTTGAATTAGTAAAGCGAAATCTGAAATAAACCACTGCTCTCATTGTGGGATTATAGGAATCAAGCAAAAGTTTACGTTCTAAACCTCTGCAGTAGTTAACTTTTGAACCTCCACTACAAACACAAGGAGCTTTATTTTTTTTCTTCCATACTGACTGTTTTTATAAATGTCTTCTTTTTTTCCCCTCTTAGAAGATTCATTTACTGTAGCTTTCAGAGTTGTACCTAAACGAATGGTCACTACTGTAAGGAGAGAGACAGCAGGATAGTGTTTGGCAGAGGTTAAGTGAATATGACAAGGATCATGTAGAATTAGTATGGAGGCCGGGCTTACGAGCCCAGAACTTTTTGGGGGACATATCTGACCTTGAAACCAGTCCAAATACATGTCGTCGGGACTGTCATCCAGCACCTCAAAGAGGACTGCAGAGCAGCCATCAGAGAGAACAAGAGAAGACGTCAGAACACTCCAGACATAGAGCCCCAGCTGAAACTCCATACCAGTGTGTCGCTTTTTTTATTTCAGCTGCTACACTCTAAAGTCCAGAGAAAACCATCAACCAAGCAGACAGAAGGAAGTTAACGGCTCCTACCGTCAGGTGGCAGTCTCCTAGAATGGCCGGACTTTGCAGTGAGCCGGAAGCCAGCCGGAAGGGTTTCTGCCGATCCAGGCATCATACTGATGCTGTGGACGTCACGGGGAGGGAATTGTCTCCGCCATGATGGGCCTCGGAAGTCTTTGTCATCACACTGATCAACAGGAAAAATTGAGATGTCTTTTAGAATAAAACCTATTGCATCGGATTCTGCTCGCTTAAGTCTTTCTTTTTTACACATTCCTCAAAAGGTAGGTTTTCTGAGACATTTCACAGCAAAGATATCTTATCCTTTCAAACTCTTTGGTTTCATTTGAGCCCACATGTCTTACGTTATACATGGATTGTAGCACATTCTACAGCCTGGCTTCACTGACCTCAAACTTATTCTATAGACAAAGATTTTCTTTTTGAGTTTAGAATTAGAAAGAGGTTAAATCCCTTTAATGACCTACCTGGTGCAAAGACAAACGTTTGATTGGATATTAGCAGACTGATCCAGAATCAATCCACTGTGTTTCATAGGGAATTTTAAATGATGGACCAGTACATTGTTTTAACCACATTCAGATGGAGAGCAAGTCTTGGACTTTCTGCCTCTATAAACAAAAATAATTGCTTTTAAATATGCCTCAACACGGTTTAATGATCTCCTTAATATGCAGTCAGATTTTTCTGAGTCCTGTTGAAGGAGAGACACATCTAAAGGTTATGATGGACTGGCTGTGTAGCTCTGGCTGATTTCTTGTATGTGAACCTCCACCCAATTATAAGGCTTTTTTTAGCTTCAAATATTTTTTTTCCCCCCACAAAATTGTCCAGCTTCCCTACCGCTGCTAGATAAAGGTAGCCTTATCCAACTGGAACAGTTTCCTCATCTTTGCTCTATGGTTTGCCTATTATCAAAGAAAAGGGAACTGAACACCAATTCATTTAAAAATTCCTACTTGTATTCATAAGAATATATGGTAGCTGTTTGTTCAATACTAAAAAGCTATCCTGTGGATGGCGCTCATGTTCCTCCTAATCCCAAACTGACCTCTGCTACACATTAGACCATATAGATGGATGTCATTAATAGAACAATGTTTATGGAGGGGACTCAGCAACCATAAAAGTGACCTTTATCTGTGTACCAGCACATGCTATATAGCCTTATAAGCTCATTTAGGGACAAGATGTGTAGTAAGACATATTGTATGTTGCATCCTGTTTCCTAGGGTCCAGAATTGTACTAAAATATTAGGACTAATCTTGGTATGATATTTGGAATGCAAATCCCTGTCTTAATTATAGCAGAGTTTATCAACGGAGACATTCCAGTTATGTTGTAACCAGGGAGCTTTAGGGTGTGTCAACAGTTTTTGCGGGTGACATTTATAGCTCACCTCCTCCAGTCTCCTGTCAGTGCCCAGAGCCAGCAGATTATTGTACTCTCGCTCCAGAATCTGACGTGCCTGCAGAAAGGCAAAACGACCCAAAATGAATACACGTGCAAATTTTCACAAGTCCAGTTATTTATAGCTGCATGATAACAGAGGCAGCTGACACGTTACGATATCCATGCCTCGTAAAAAAAAAAAGATCCATTTTGATTAGGAGTGAAAATTCACAAGGCAATGTGCCAGAATGACAGTTGGCAGATCTGCATGTTCTGTTTTGATCCACCAGCTTGTAAAGGACAATATCAGTACTTGTGGTTTTTAAGTTTCAATTTGCCAACAACGACAATAATTCATATTCTCGTACTGGTACAGAAATTTGTATACTTTAATATTTAATGCTTCTCCATATTTATTGGTAGATGGGTTATATAACTCAGTTTCACAATGAGTTACTAGCTATGTCGTTTCTTTAAAAGGGTCCAATAGTCTGTAGCACCTGAGTGTTTTGGTTGGGGATCTGCAGAAGCAAAGCCACGCTGCTGTAGTCAAAATTGTCGTCCAGGGCAACCAGAGCTCCATGCACGCCGCTCTCCAGCAAGATGTTCGCATAGTCCCTCAGTCCTATACTCTGCACCCAGCGGATGAACCGCTCATTACTCCACACCAATACATCTGCAGAACAAAAAATATCTCAAATAATAAAATATATATAGATAACATTGAGAAAGAAATTGACTATTATTCTTGCCTCTTATTTCATGCTGGCTTTGTTCCCTGCGCCTCTCCAGCTCCTTTCTGTCGTAGTTGAGCTTCTTCAGACCCATGACTCCATACTGTAAACTTGTTCTAGTTTCACAATAGAACCACAAAGTGAAAGCTGTTGCCTTTTTGCTAAAACTAAAGAGTTCAAAATATGTTTACGATATTTTGTGAACATTAAAACTGCGTCATTCATGTATATTTTAGATCCTTAACTAATTAAAAAAACTGACTTGGTCTGTGCAGTATGGATGGATACCTTTGCTAAACAATGTGTAACGGATAATAAAGGCACAAAATGAGATTAATTAAATTCTATGCTTTCACTGAAATCCACGACAAAGGGTGAGTCAGGTACCTGTGAAAGCTGTCCACCATTTTGAGATGCACCCTCAGGTCTTTCTTGGTGAGGTGGTCCAACATGCGGGCATCCACCAGGCACTCCATGAAGTAGCTGCGGTACTGAGGTAGTCCAAGACTGGGCAGCCACTCGTTCCCTATCCACTCATGGTTCATGTCCCCATAAGCAAGGGTCTGAGATGAGACGTATTTTGTAAATAAAAACCTAATACATTTTCCCTGATTAAGTTTCTTTTAAAAATCTACTATGGTTGTGTTGAATGACTTTTAAACACCAGATAGAAAGCTTTGGACCTTACCTGCGCCCAGCTCCCCTCTTCAGAATCTGACTTCTGGTAAAACATATACGACCATTTTTAGTACGGAATCAAAAAATATCCATTAAGGTCCAAAAAAACAATTTAACAAGTTCCTGTTCGAAAAATTGTCCTTTTCAGATGCAGGGTTACCTACTGTAAGATTTATTTATGTTCTAGTTCCTTTTTAGGCCCATGTTTAATTTTTTTGAGTCAATTAAGTTCCTATCATTTAGGCAAGCTAAGGTTATGCTCACTAAATTGGTTTAGTGCATGCATGAAAAATATCTACAGTTTATGCTCAGCAAGCTCCTTTTTTAAATATAAAGTGTACATGCTAAAGCCTGGCTTGACTACAGGGTATTTAAGGGTTAGTTAAGCCTTTGTGAAAGCATCTGCAAAAGTTAGAAAAACTCCATGCTAGCCTAACAGAGGATTTAAGGTAAGTTAAGCATAGTTTATTAATTGAATGGAAAGAATGTGGACATAAAAATTACAGAACAAACATTTTTCAACGACTCTGCAAGAAACAGAAATAGCTTTTAATACATATTAACTAACACTTACCAAACAGCAACCAAGAAATGTTTCTTAGTCTAAAGGTAAATCCCTAGAAAGGTATAAAAAAAACAATTCATTATCTTGGACTTTTAATGGTATTTTAGCCAGGGCCAATGTGCTGGGGCAACTGAACATGGTCAAGCATTCTAAATAAATGTATATTAAAAGATATGATCATCCCTCAATGAATTTTAGTTTTATAATAGTTTTAATATAGGTAGCCAATCTCAGTTGTCAAGTTGTATGTGTTGGCTTTATTAATATTTATAGATTTTTTGACTGGTTCAATGTTACTTTTGCAGGGCTGCAGCTTTGACATACGTCTCACTCAGGCATAAGAGGACCAGTCAGAAAGACAATTTAGGTTCACTCAACTAAAATATCTAGGATACGGCAATTTGACAGATTTAAATTCCGTTTTAGGATAAAAGTTTTTAAAAAACACCTATTAGCTGAAAGATTGAGATACAGAGAAAAGGACTGTATATCTGCAGTACTTAGTTGTTTTACGCTTTCCTTGACATTAAAAACTGCAACATGATTAGGGAAAAAAACGTAAAAAACATTACGGCCATTTGAAAAGATTACAAGAGTCGGGTGGCTTGGAAAAAGTATGTACTAACTAGTTTTACAGGGCATATATTTGCATCGCCCTGTTATGGTCCCTCGTATACATTACTTGTTTAGAAATTATCCCAAAATTTCAATTTTCCTTGGTTAAGGGAAATAAGATAAGTAGGATTATAATAATAATAAAAAAGTCAATGAAGGGGTTTAACTATTAAATCTAAAACAAATGAGGGAACAAGGACAGATTGGGACTGACCGTTTTGGAAGGAGCTGCCAGGGTCTCCATCTCCTCATGGGTCACCCATACGTTGCCTGACGGCTACAACAGGCGATGCCCAAGAGACAGAGCAACAGCAGTGGTAGTAGAGGTCCAGCAGGAGGGGCAAGCAGTGTTAAAGAAGAAGAGCAGCACCACTGTAAGCCAATAGTGTTATAGCATCACAGTCAGATGATGAAACCCACCAGGGGTCAAAGAAAATATGCAAAACACAAAACAGTACAGCACAGAACAGAACATCTCAATGCTGGCATACAATCAAGTAACACAAATAAAGACGACACCATGCAAAAGGAAGGTTTTTACATTAAAAGACACAAATATGCCTTGTTAACCCCACGCTATCCACCCCCCCCCCCCCAAAAAAAACCCCCAAAAAACATTCTCCTCCAGTGCCACATTATACATGTCTATAATTCAAATTTATAAGAAAGAATCCATCTATTACAGTTTCATTTCACTTTATGGATACACAACATCAAGTTAGCACAAAATTCCGGTTTTACTTTTACTTGACTAGAGGTTCTGAATGTACCCTTTTCAAATAGGTTTGTAGTATTTAGAGAGTATGGGCTTCTCCACTCAAGCCATGATTTATAGTAAGTCCTTCAATTTTTCTAATTGTGTTATCTAGCAATTATCTAGCAACAGTATTTCCAGAGGTTATTTCTATTTAATCAGTTTAATTGAAATTGACAATGAAAAAGGGATTCAAAACCCAATCATTAAAGTTTCACAGAAATAGAATATTCTCAATGAAACTAAATGCTACTTATGTAGCTTTGAGAAATATTATGAACATATGCCTGTACGTCGCACTGAAATAATCAGAATAAATGATAACCAAGTTTCAAAAAACTACTTTTAACTAATTAGTCATCTGGCAAATTGACCCATCAGTTTTAATTATTTTAGACTTACATGGATAACAGAACATGTAATAACCTAATAATATAATATTTCCTTTCAAGCATCTGTTGTATACACTAATGTTTCATAAGAACCAAAGTTGACTGAAAATGTGGCGCACAGTACTGTTTTTCTGCATTCAGTAGGACTCCAATAAAAATGTCTCCAAAGATAAAAGTTGTTCACAAAAAAGGGCTATTTTGCTAAATCTAAGTTTGAAACTTTGGTGTTAAAACCCGCCCCTTACTTGCATTAAAAATCAAATGCTAAACCGTAAAATGCAACTGGTGTGTAGAAATCTATTCACTCTATTTAGGCTGAAAAATCATGTCAAATATTTATATCAAATTTGGATTGTGTTGTTTATGAAATGTGCCTAGCTCTGGAGCTAAATGGTCAATGAGATGGGAATGGAAAGAGAAACATGGGGGATAAGTGCAATTATAGTTAGTAAAGAAAAGAACAAAAATCCACAAAAATAATAAAGCCGATCCAGCATTTTAGTAATTGGGTTAGCATGCAAAAATTCTGATTTAAATGCATATTATCTTATAAACTTGAGTATATGAACCTTAACACTAATGTTGACCATATTAGTATTAGAGATGGATAAAGACATTTTAAACTTGATGCTTTTCAACTGCTGCCTGCCCATTTTGAAACTAAAAATGTATTTGTTAAATAGGGAAACTTGCTATAATAGCACAATCAGGTTGTGCAGATAAAACTCTTTGGTGTGGATGTTGTTACTGTGGGAGTTAATGCAAAAGTGGTCATGTTCAGTGATGCAGTAATGTCAAAATCATTATATAAAAGGCTTTCTAAATAAAAACACCTGTCTAGACTTGTCTGAGTTTATTCGGGCTGCTAGAGGTAAGACAGACCAGGACTTGTAGGAGATGACTAGAACGTTGAACATATTACAGCCAAAGTGCTCTGCTTTAACTTTTGGAAGTTTCAAATTCATGCCTTATATTATATGCTGGTTAAACATTTTTTTGCATGCAGCCGATTGAGACGGGTCTATGAAAACCAAATCCCTGAATTTCACTGGTTTCTTATGTTCAAATTCAGAAATTAGCAAGGAAAGCTTTGGAGGAAGAAATTGCGCCCCTTTGTTAAATTTGTAGGCACAACTCACGGTTCTGGTGGTGGGTGGGGCCGAGGGGCTGGTGAGGGAGACCATCTCCTGGATGGCCAGACGAAGTTTGAGCCTGTGTAGGGGGTTGCTGATTCCAATCTCCCTTTGGATCTCGGTGTCGGAAAGGGCAGACATGATGGCGCCGCTCTTTACGTTGGCACGGCACGCCGCTACATACCAGGCTGGCATGCCCAACCACAACTGCCACATGGATACAAAAAAAACAAGTTGATAGGTAAGCCATTAACTGTGCCATTTCATTAACAAGTGAGTTAACCCCATTTACTATGACCTTTTTATTGATACGAGCTGCTCAAACACCTTGATCATTATGTCAATGCTTTTTGAAAGTGTACGAGGGGTGGAAGTGCTAGATAAGAGGATAACTTTTACAGGAGAGGGACAATATTTAATAATTATCATATGCCTCTCACAAATATTTTTATTTAATGCATTTTCCAATAATAGTTCTGAATTTTCCAGAAGAAACATATCCTTCAAAACTCAACATGCTCCCACGTAACATTGCATTTCGATCTAAGTAGTGGGATTTAGATGACTTATCTGGCCTCCTGACTGTCGCAGTAAAAATGTGGAATGCTTCCAAAATCTGTCCATAATCCTATTCGACTATCCTTATCTGGAACAGTAAGCAGGGAGAACTGAAAAGGTCATGAGCCGGCTGATGGCAGTGAAACATTGAGTTGTACAGTAAGGAAAGCTCTGTATATTTGCATTGTACCAAAGTTATTTCTCTTTTAAGGAATTCCATAAATTACATGTGAGGTAAGTTACAGTGGCTCAGTCCAAGAGTTTCAGTCTCCCCACCCGCCTTCATCAGGGCTTTGACCAGAAAAATATAGACATCCGGGGATTTCAACAGCTATAAATTGTAAACAAATTGTTGACTTTATAGGGTTTAATGCAGACATAAATTACATTTTTTATTATTTATTTATTTTTTCAAACAAGCTTTACTAAACCAAAAAGGCACAACCGTACAGTACAGTAGGCCACACGGAACATCACTTGCTGTAATCACATAGGGGACTATTTTCTTGGAAAAAAACAATACCAAAAAAACTTAAGAGGGCATTTTCACTAAGACATCCGCAACAGTAACTTTATCAATATTTTAAGAGATGTTGCATCTCTTAAAAACGTACAGTACAGTGACTCAATATCTTTGCAAACTAAGGATTTTCAGATTAATTTTGCATAAAGCACTCAATGTAAGGTACTTGTGTAATCCGTGTTTAAATTGAATATTGTAGGTAATGTTAAATGCTCTTCCTGGATACTGCAGGTACAAATTGTGCTTAACCCTTTATTGTAAGAACTTTGGATAAGGTGTCCTCTAAATGCATACATGTAAATATGAACTTTGTGGCCGCAGACTTCCACTTTAACCTGCAGGAACAGGTGAGACAGACAAGCTTCTGATGTTCAATAATCTGGTATTAGTGCAACCGCAAACATCACCTCCCATTTTCTTCACACTGCCTACAAGCAGTGAAATTGAAACGGGACTAAAACCTCTTCACTCTCATAAAGAACATGTAAAAACAAAAGATTTTAGATAAAATAAACTGGATTGCCCCCATTAAATTTTAAAATCCGTTACCTCACAATTTTGTGGAGTTGCAATTCGTTTCGTTTCGGTCATGGAGGAACACTTTGAGCCTTTTCTCAACACTGTGATAGTTGATTCAGACAAAAAGAGACTATCCTGGAAAAAAGCCTCACAATAAAAACTGTTGAAATCCCTCAGGTTTATTCTACCTGTAAGCAACAAAGCGGTTTACCTCCAGCCATGCTACAACTGTGGGGCCGTCCCACTGGGCGAAAGGTAATCCCTTCCTCCTGGCCTCCTCCAGAAGCTCGTGCCTGAGGGCAGAGGAGACTTTGAGTGAACATGTGAAGTTGTACGTCTTAAAAATACAGCCGATCAGTCCGATGCATCTTACTATAAACACTCTCACATCCTTCACACACTCCACCCAAATCTCTTCAGTAACACTGCCGTGCTTCTGTTGCTCCATCTAGAGTTCATATGGTTCCTTGTTCATCTCTGTGCACTGTGCATGAGAGGTTAGTCCTCCCTCTGGTTTTATCTCAAGAGTCTAGCCCATACGGCAGTACAGCAAGCATGCTGAAAAAGGGCAACGATTTCATGTTTTCCTCTGTGCTCACATAGTGAAAACAAGCTCTTGAGAATGTAGCTGCAATCTTAAAAATATACAAGCCGAAACATTTTTGTTTTTATGTCATCTCTGCTGCTCGGTAGCATTTTCATAATTTTTTTTACAAGTAGTTCATTTAAAGCCAATCAAAATGTATCTGTCATTGCTAAAATATGCTACTCTGTTCATTTCCACTTCACAACTATGCACCACTATATGCTAAATCATACAGACCGAAATAAATACATTGATGTTTTGTGGTCGTAGCATGAAAAACATGGGAAGGTACAATAGATATGAATATATTTACACAGTGTTATATAAGAATACACCGAATAACCTATTTAAATGATGATGAGATCTTCTTGAAAGCAGACCACAGTGTGTGCTGACTGTGAAATTAAACATCCACCTGGATGGCACATTGCTGAAGTAGTAGCTCCGTTAAGCTGAATACTCCACTGGAAATCTAAGCAGGATTTCCAAACTCATCCCAGTTCACCCACTCACAATTTATTTTGCTGATACAGATTTTTTTTTTTTTTTACTTGTATAAAAGATATATTTGATGCAGTGTTTGAATTATGCAGCACGCTATTTTATGTGCAACTTTTCCTCTTCCTTAGCAGGTGGTGAAGTGCATCCTCGGAGAGCTGAGTAAGATTTTGTTTTGCCTCCCTCTGAGCCGACCAAGTCAGCGTGATGTAAATTGCACATTATTGACTAGAAGCAGCGAATAGATCTTTTCTAGTCTTTTCATGCACACAGCTATTTGTATTGTACTGAATCCTCCCACATGGAGACTAACGGCCAAAAGTGCCTTACGAACCTACGTACAGAAATAATTCATTATTCTGTGTTTTTTTAAACATGTTGCAACAGAAAACTCAACAACCCATTCCTTACGTGTCTTGTCAAAGGGCTTGACAAATGTAAGGAGTGGGCAAATAAACAACCATGATAGATGTTGCACCAAAGCGTTAAGAGGCCTTAGTACAGTGAAACAATGCTTTAACACAACATAAGTAGCTTGCAGAAGTATTTACAGCCCTTGAGCTTTAACACCTTTTGTCATGTTTAAGCTATGCGATTTACTTTCACAGTGAAACAAAGTTTGTCATAATTGCAATTAATAATTTTATTGAAGAGGGTGCAGAAAATGAATATGGATGAATATTGCCAATTCAAGGCACAGCGCACCAAAATATGTTAAAAGCTACCGTCTTATGACCTGCTCCTCCCTTAAACCCCTGCTTCTCGATGTCTGCAATGTATCTGGCACGTTATGCTGTCTATAATAATAATGTAAGTTCCTAATCCTTCACAACCCCAGGGCGCCATCTGTATTTATTCCATGGCTGGTACTTAATTCAGTCCCCCCAGAAAAACGCAGGCAAAAATCCTTGATTTTGTGTTTAATTATGCAGCCTTCCGTTCTGTTTTCTGCAATGAAATTTGTTTGTTATGGTGGCACACGGGGTGAGGAAGTCACTACGGAACGCACCTGACCAGTCACTCTTGGCTAGGGTGGGGTTTATTGTCAGTCAAAAGTAAGAAAATAATCAGTTTCATATTTCCGCCACAATCAGTAAAATTAGGCGAATTTAGGTAATTCTGCGATTTCTGCGCTCAGATGCAATTTATGCTGTGAATATGCGAATTATGCACATCCCTGCATATTGTGCACCCTTTCCTTGATTTTGCTAGATTTTCTGTGATCGCAGGATCACGTTTTTCTCGAGGGACTGTTAATTATGTTAATGAATGTAATTTGTTACAAAAAGATACGTCAACTATACTGTATGAACCTGCTTTTTCTTGCTTTGAGAAAGCTTGACTGTAAGTGCGTCTGGATCTGTATTAGAGTTTGGTGGAACCACACAGGTGGATTCTGTTCAATAATGGTGTTAGTCCTAAAGCCATTCGGTTTATGTTATACCAAAGACCATCGATCTAATATGTAATATCCCAGTATTGCACAGTATTTGAGGTTGTAGGAGAAACAAAATACGAAAAGGTTCAAGATGCACGAATACTTCTGCAAACGAAAAGCTGCAGATGGTGGAAGAAATGTGTTCATTCAAATACAACATGGTACATTCACTGTCTTTATCTTTATAGTAAATGTTTTATGTTCAGCCCAGGTCTAATGCATGGTAAAAATATATATATAAATATATATATATATACATCCACTGACAAAGCTGGGAAAAGGGAAGTCAGGAAAAAGTTATAATAAATTAAAAACTGGAAAAAAAAACTTCGATAACCAGATATTTGTAAGCTGGTTATTCCAAAACACAGAAAATAGACAAAGAAAAGGAGAGAGGAGAGTCTAGGTGTGAAAATTAAGCTTCCATTTTAGTACCGGCACAACCTCTTCCCAGCCGCAGGCGCTCCTGCCATCGAACTGTAAAAAGTGTAAGAGGGGGGAGAAACCTCTTCAGATGGTAAGTGAAAACAGAAAGAAAGGGAGGATAGACTGATAGATAGAGAAGAGATGTCAGTTTTGGGACTGGTCTGTCAGACGGCAGAGATGGCAGACAGGGCAAAAAAGGCTGCAACAATGGTCATATCCAGGAGGTCAAATAGACATCCTCACAGCAACTTACCCGCTTTGTTAGAGTCAGAGGATGATGAAAGGGAAGAAGGGTCAGAGTGAGAGGGGTGGGGAGAAAGAGCGACGGGGAGACAAAAGTACAGAAATGTTAATATGGTAAAAGGCAATTAGCAAAACGAGTCTTTAAAAATACCCATGCACGCACAAACACACACTCACCAACGCGCACAAACAAGTCGCACTATGGAGGACATTCACTTAACAGGAGTATCTGTAGACCAGTGAAAGAAAATGTCCTCTTCTACATATCTCGTGCAGCAGAGGGAATGAGAGATGCTTTGACACAACACTCCTCGACTTCCATGGCCTTACAGTCAAATGTTCGGTTACGCTGACGTACACTTCGAAGGGAGAAACAACTAATCTACGATGAGATCTCTGCGATTTGTTTGATCGATCAAGATGCTGAAATGGGGGGAAAAAAAGTGCAAGAAGCTTATAATGGCATGCAGTGTGGAGGAGGCGCCAAGATGCAATGTGTTGGCGAGGCCCTGGTCCCGGATGCCGCTATGGAGAAGTCAGTGCAGTGGAAGGAAAACAGCACACCTGTCAACATACAACAACCACTTCATATTGAGCAACTACATGGGAGGCAAAGTTATTTGTCATGATGACCCAATGTGCACTTCGAGCAAATGACATTCATCATTTGGCACCGGAGCATGGCAAATGCGCGCACACACAGACACAATCACAGACATATTGCATGTTGCGCACACTCTTAAGTGTAATCTAGGAGCCTTGTGTTGGTAAAGCCGCCTATAGCTTCCAAATCGAAAAGAGCACCTATGTGGGATTAATTGGCTTTTCAGGGCGAATCAATAGTCTGACTTTGAATGTGTGTGAATAAGACTTAAACTGATATCCGCTCCAGGACACTTATCCGGCTACCTGCCTTTCATTGACGTATTCTCAGTATAGCAATTTATATGAGGCAGTAGAAATAGAGGCCACCTTTTTTTTTTTTTAAGAACATCCTTGACTATTGTTGCAGGAGGTGCGATTTTAAATAAATGTATGCATCAGTTTTAAATATAACTAACAAACCTATTGCATATTAATACATTTCTAATTAAAGTGGTGGTCAAAGCGTCTCATGATCTTACTTCTTTTTGAATCTGCGGTCCTTCTCAGCCTGAGTTCCTAACTTGCCCACGCCCATCTCCTGGCCGGATGCATCTAAGTCCATCATTGTGGCTGATAAAGCAGAGACCATGGATTTGACAATCTTAATGTAACAACAACAATATACAGAATTTAGCAAAACCGGTTCTTGTTTAATTACTTTATCTGAATTGTGGAATTGAGTCAGTACCTCTTTTCCACTTGACATAAGAATGTATAAAAATAGTCTTAACTTAAGCATAAAGATCACATAAAATGAATTTCACAAATCCCAATCACCATCATTGAGTGAACTATAACACTAAGGTCCATAAACAAAGATAAGCTGTTCCCTTTTTGGAGTTGAAGTGACCAAAACGATATGAACAAAAAAAAAAGTAGTATTTAAATTATTTGCTACTTTTTTTTTCTTTTATGTTATAAAGCTTAAAAATTGAAAGGGTTGAAAGCATAACTTACCTTGAGGATCTACCATGACCTGTCTGTGTGCTAGATGTGCTAGTCTGCCTTTTTCTTTTTTGCCGAACAAGCGCCCAATAGAGGATTTGATCCCTTTCTTCTTCGGCTGTTTGTGCAGGGAGTCTTGGCTGCTGGCTACGCTGCTTAGGGCGCTGGCTTCAGCCTCCATAGAAGCCACAATCCTGAGGGCGAAACAATAAAAACGGACAACGGCAGTCAGACAAAAAAAAAAAGTTGAGTTCAACGTGATTTTTTTCCGTGTTGATTAAAAAAATAAAAACAGTTTTATTTGAAAACGGTTTAAGCAGGAAGCATACCCTCGTGCATCATTGTGCGAAGAGGCTGGCAGTGTGTGCGTCATTCGCACTGTGCGCGGCGTTGGTGGAGGGGAGGTTTCACACTTGATGGTGGCCTTGTCCTCTCGACCATCCTCGTCCACAGCTGCTATCTAAGGGATGAAGACATAGAGGCCCGACATCAATCAGGAATACCCGACAGCAAGCAAGTCAACAGTTCCTTTATGGCGCCGTTACAGCAACCATTAGAGAGAAGTATGAAACATTTTTTTACACTAACGGGCATGTTCCACATGTACCTTTCTCCTGTGCTTCCTCAGATCGCTCGGCTGTAAATTCGGGAGATAAAAAAGGAAAAAAAGACGGTGAAATTGACACGTCAGTATGCAAGCGTGAAAACAAGATGAAACAGTAAACAGGCTATAAAAAAAAGAAAAAAGATTGCCTCTTGCATATAAACATCATGCACTGGTAGAAACCTATGAGCCGATGCCAAAAATCAAGAAGAACATCGTTTGATCGACAACATCAAAGCCAAAGAAGGCTTTTACACAGGATTACCTTGTGTAGTTGCATTAAATGATTATTTATTTCTTCCTGGACTGTTAGACGCTCAGGCAGACAAAGCGACATGCTAAGCAAGTTCCTCCCATAAGAATTGTAAACAACAAAGACACGAAGAAAGTGTCTTAAGATAAGAAATTTTAGGGGCAAGTCATCAAGGAAGTCTTCTACATTCACAATTTCCGATTCTTTCAGTGGAGTTACAGTGTTTCATGAGGTTATTTGTGTATTTGTAACGATAAATACCTTTTTCCATACATAAGCTATACGTGGCATTTTTTTAAGTTTGTGTGTTTATACTGTAAAACTAATATCCTTGTCCTTCGTTTTTTTTAAAAGGACTTCAGTTTCTTCATACATTTTCCAGGAGTCATCAGAGGTGATTTACTAAAATCTTTTAATAGCAAGACTTGGTTTAATTATAGACAGGATGTCTTAGTCTAGTTTAGGTCTTCAGTCTGTCACATGACAAAGGCAGCTTTATAAAGGTATCAGAATAAGTTTCAATCAGTCATTAGAGTGTACTGTAATCATTATGAAGTTAAAAACCTCTCTTGCAGCTGCAGGCAGACCTATACGGCAAATAGCTAGATTATTTTAACCTAAGGGATTAAGATAAACTGTTAGGACAGTAGGGTGGCTTTTGGTGTCTCTTAGTCAAACCCTTTTTTTGCCAATAGTGTTGGTTATACGTAAAACAGGGATAACTTTTGTTGCTTTAGTGAAAGTAAATACGCTTTTCAAATATTAGAGATTATTTTAAAAAAAGAACAGAATATCTCATGTTTCCCTAAATTTTCAACAACAACAAAAAGAAAGTGAGTATGTTTGATAGGAAGGGTGATGCCGTGATATGCATGCATCCTACCAGAGTCATTACTCCCATGCGCTCCATGTCTCGTGCGGGGCTTCTAGGATCCAGTTTAGGGGTAGAGTGCCCGCTGGGCGGAGAAGATGAGGCCAGGGAGGAAGCGGTGGCAGAGGCAGTCATGGAGGCTCCGTAGTGGTGCATGCGAGCCAGGTTGAGACCTTCCAGGCTCACGCTGGCCACCCTGTTCTCAATCTCTTCTGCTCGCAGCTCTGTCGACTCCTTCTCCTCTTGTATCAGCCTGAACGAAGAAATGAGGGGGAGCTCATTCATGTAGCTGCACATTTATTGTAGTAAAAACTTAAAAGTACTAATTTAAGGATTTCAGTGGGTAATAGTCCACCTGGTTTTAATTATGCTTATTTAGTAGGCCAAAAAACGTAAGAGAGATCATTGGATACGTATTTACTTTCATGGTCTGGTCGCTTTGGAAGATTTTCATTTAAAATGCCCCAAAATAGCTTATGATTGAAGCAAACTAATTAAACAAACAGAAGTAAATCAATTGATAGGATAACCTGTTAAAATGTAAAACCTTTGACGTATCCATTGAAAGACTGAAGGGAAGGCAGTAAATTTTACTACTCTGAAAGCAAAAGGAAATACAGTCTTCAGGTACCGTATCTCTTTATTGATCGCATCCAGCTGCTCCTGAAGCATCATGGCCAGAGTTTGTGCGTCGGAGTGGCCACTGGGGGAGAGAAGGTCCATGGAGCTGAACAACGTTTCCCTGTCGTCGTCGTCGATGTCTGACATCTCGGTGTCACTCTCAAAATGGTGGCCTCCCAGGACGCTTAGCTGCTGTGAGCGCCACTCATGCTCTCCAAGTGACTTTGCCTGGATATCAAAGGAAAGCAGTTTCTAACAATTTAAAAAAACATATTTTAGATAAATGCTTATATGAATAAAGATCTAATTATTAAATGGAAGTTCTTAGTTCATTTAGTCATCGTTAAATTATCAGATTTAGATCCCTATAATAGACTAGATTTACTTGAGTGAGTTATGATCTAAAAAAACACTCATTTATTATAAGCTCCATACTCTGATAAAGTCACAGTAAAAAAAAGCATTAAGTTTCTTTTATTTTGCTTATATGATCCACTGAAACTGTTTAGACAAAGTTTAATAACTGGCTACCACAACAGGGTAAAAAATAAATAAACTAAACCTATCCTGAAGGAAAAACCTTAAGGATAAGCATAAAAAAATGCATATCGTTGTCAGAGTATTAGGCAATTATAAATAAAAGAAAAAAAAAGCATTTTTCTTATTACACATACTTATAAAAACTCAAAAAATAGATATTGCCTGATGCAAAAAAGAAAATGTTAATTTGACAGAAAAAATACAATTCTCTATAAAGAGATAAAGTTATTGTAATAAAATGTAAAAAATGCAACTATTGTTCTATACTTTTAGGTAGCTCAGTATTTGTATCAACATTTGCATTATTTAATTTGCATATGAAATGAAGGGAGCTTAGGCTAATATAAAAGCTTTTATACAATTATTTTAGCACATAACAAAAAGTTGAACATGAATGTCTGATTTTTAATGTTCAGTCGTTTACTGATTAAAGGTAGGAGGGCATGTCAAAATAGGAAACATGAGCACTGTGTATTTTCACAAACCTCAGGTAAAAAGAAATGGAGGAAAAGCTTGATTTGAAATATAAAACTTCTGTTTTATATCTGGACAGCTTGCCGCAAACATATTCAAAGGATTTACATCTCAAGAAATGTTTTTAACTGAACATTTTTAGTCACTTTTTTGCATTTTAAACCTGGATTTGAACTGAGTAAGGCCCAATCTTACTGTATGCGAAATGAGCCTGGAACAATAATTAGAGACAGCTGCTCCATGGTTGTTTGTGGAGACAAACCCGGTTAATATCTGCAGGACTACTTTCTTTAGATGAATGAAACCTGTTCCAGGAATCACCCAGTACCTTGCTATCCAGGAGCTGACGGTGCGTTGAACAGTTATGGATTTTAGCCTCTCGTTATGGCGCATGACTCTGCCGCATTCAATAGGAGCTACAGTTTCAGAACATATCAGAGACACTGGTTGGTTTAGTGCCAGCATTAGGAAGTACAATCAGAAAAGTCTGTCCATTCTGGATTAACAATCGATCAACCCAATCGGTCTGTTGGTTTCCTCTGATTCCTGACCTCTCCTGTAAGGTTCTGAGCAGTGATCATCCTTTTGCTATTAGTTTTGGGGCAGTGGTAGGTATAGGTTCACTCCAGATCTAGACTTAGGTCAACCTATTTGTTTAATACCTGTATGCAGTCCTAATTTTACCCAATGTGTAATAGGACTAATTGTAAAATTCACCGGTTCAAAAACTGTTTCGCCCAAAGTCTTTGGGAATCATCAAAATGGTTTCTGGTAAATGTGAGTGGACCTTGGTGTCTCCCTGGGTCCGCCATGGGTTTATACATTACAAACCTCTTCTATGGATGTCATTTTTGCTGAGTAGTTTCTTATTTTCGCATCCTGATCACTGACCTTAACCGAAGCAGATAAACCTGCAGTGCTTTCGATTTTCAAAGGCAATGGGAAAATTTTTTAAAAGATGTTCAGCTTGAAGTTATTTAATGTACTGGTAAGTCTAAAGTGGATAAATGAAGGTGGAACCAGTTTCTTTAATATGCTGCAAATATTCTTTAGTGTTTTTTTTTAAACAGCAACAAACAACCGCAGGTGAACTGTAACACATGGACCTCACCTTTGCTTCGCATAGACCTATTCGACCCCTCCTCGGCCGGCGGATGACTTTGGCTGAGCGGTAATGATCCGACTGGGTTTCCGCAAGAGATCCCAAAGAAAATCGCAGCTCCGCAGGGGTGTCAAGATGAGACCTAAAATGCACGTTTAATTTTGGCATCACTTCTGTGCATTGTTACTTTAAAACAAGCACTGCTTGCATTTAAGGACAAACACATATAGACCTGTTTTTTTTGTTTTTTTTGTCTAGATCCCTGAATAAGAAATTTTCTGAGCAATTAAGGGGAAAAATGAATGGCAGCAAATCTAAACTTTCCCCCAAGCATAATGAAGGTTCATGTTTATGTGGCGTAAATCACACAAAAGGTTTCTATGCATACCTTTGTTCCTTTTAAACAGTCTATAGCTGAGATTTAAACTGCTGATGTTAACACACCAGCATTCTAATATTTGGTGCATGAAATGAAAAACAAAATATCTGCACATAATATCGGAACAGTAATCTGCATAATTACTAAATCCCTCACACCTTAAACTGCACTCTCAAACGTTTATCAAGTTTTACAATAAACAACTAACTATGTAACTATATATATATATATATATATATATATATATATATATATATATATATATATATATATATATATATATATATATATATATAAATAAATATAAAAACATACAACCTACCGCGATAGAGTGGGTTCTGTGAGGGAGCCTGCCCTCAGTCTGTACTGGTCCAGCTCCGATCTCAGCTTCTCAATCTCAACCTCCAGCTGAGACTAAAAACAATTTAACATTATCATCGGTATTATCATGTTTGTGCACTAGGCATAATATCATGGTACTATATTATATTAATGGTCAAAGAGATTTAAAAAAGTACTTAAAACATTTTCCCGTTGTTCATCAGCTTTGCTAAACTTCACATACTTTTTCATGTAAAGAGTCCTCATATTGCTTTCTGTATCCATCCGAGTCCTGAATTAACATGTTCTGCAAAGACAAGAAAAAAGGCAGCATTCAGTCACGGGAGATAAATGACATGCATAAGTTCACAGTTGGTCGTGTTATTCATCTACAGACCTTCTCTTCCAGAGCTGCCATTCTCTCCTTTAGGTGAAGCTGAAGGCGCTCATTCGATTCTGTGAGGAGACGATCTACAGTGTCGGAAAGTCGCTTGTTGTGCTCTTCATTCATCTTTTCTCTTTGTCGAGCCTAAGGTGTAAAACACCGCTATGATCAACTGAACAGGAAGGATTGAGCCTAATGAAATGTTTTCTCACTTAAAGTTTTCAATCTTCGGCTATAGACTTTTTTAGTTTATTTTAACATGTAAAATACATTTGCATCTTTTAGTGTTTTCTGTCCTCTAAAACCCCCAGGTGGTCGTTGCTGATGTCTGCTCGTACTGAGCCAAGTTCTGCTGGACGTTTATTCCAGCCAAATGGGAGTTTTTCCTCTCCACTGTTGCTACATGCACGCAAAAGTTGTTGACTTTGATCACAATTATAATTGAGCAGTTTATTTTTTTATAGTTTTATCATTTCTCTGAAGGTTGATGTGAAAAGCTGTATTTTTTTTTTACATACTTTACTGTTTTTACACATTTTTATGTCGCCTGATACTTCTTTTGTGTGTTTTTTTTTGTTATTTTTTAATATGCTGGAATACTGCATGCTGATCTCTGTGTAGCATTTTTCCTCGTCAATTATCTCTGTTTAAAAGGTTTCACTGTGAGACTCAATCACTAAAATCATCTTTAAAAAGGTCGTGAAAATACCCCCTCTTATCATTTTTTTGTATTTAATTAAAAGAAAGGATAGCAAAAAAGGAGATGGGCATACAAAGGCGTTTTACTGATATGTATATATATAAATATAATTTTATCCATCTTCTTTCTATGTAGAATTTCTGTGCCAAGCAATAATTTTAAAGGCATAACAGAAGTACTGTGGAGATTTCTATCGTAAAGTAAATTTGACATGACTGCACGATTTGTGAGTACACATCCATCAACAGAGCGTACGAGCCACACATTCGGTCAGGCTTCAGTGGTGATAAAACCGAAGAATGCGTCACATCAGTTGTCACATCAAGCTGGCTGCCTGGTTAATGTTGCCTGGCACGACTCCTCCGCAGTGACTCACCCTGAGTAGTTCCTGGTTTTTCTCCTCCAACTGGCACTCCAAGTGCCTCATTCGCTCCTCAATGCTCCCGTGACGCTCCTCCGCCTACAGATGGATCAAAGCATGGAGGGGACAGAAAGGAGGGCCACAATGACATGCATGTTGAGATCCTAAAGGCCAGCAGATAGAAGCGCATGGCTACAAAAGCAAAGCCCCTAACCAGAAAGTGATTCGGTTCAGAAAGCGCAACCAGAGAGAGCAATCTGAAATGAAGAGTGGAAGAGAAAGACATAACAACCACGATGAAAAGGGACGCATAAAAGGGGAAGAGAGCCTCTCCAGTGCAGCAAAGTAAGAGCACCAGATACAAGTGCCATGCAGCTGTCGCACTGGTGGTTGAACAGCCAGAGTGGAATCCCACTAACCAACCCGCCACTAAACAAATTAGATAATGAGCAAAATCTGCTCTCTACACAAGCTGACAGTAGCCGCAATTCCCCGTGGGGCTACCTTCCTAAGAATGGAGTTCATGTCTTCAAGCTTAGCTTCCATTATAAAGTGATAATCATCAGGGGAGGAAGAGGAGCTGGAGTCGGACTACGTAGTCGAGGAAGAGGAGAGGGACACTTTGAAATGTCATGGCATGACACACAGGCAA
Organism: Orestias chungarensis; assembly: GCA_032876305.1. Taxonomy (NCBI): domain Eukaryota; kingdom Metazoa; phylum Chordata; class Actinopteri; order Cyprinodontiformes; family Cyprinodontidae; genus Orestias; species Orestias chungarensis. The sequence goes on along the minus strand of JAVLVB010000106.1, from coordinate 1,121,420 downwards.
AGGAACATTTACAGAACAGGGTATCTGGGGGAATGTAAGTCACAGTGGGGTTTACATTCCTACCTTGGTGAGGGCGGCTATCCTCTGAGCAAGTTCTGCTTCTACCTCTGGCAGAGTCTCAGCTTTCCTCATTGTCTGCTGGAGCTTTTGTTCCGCAAGCTCCAGCCTCTCCTGCAGCTGCCTGTTCTTCTCCTCCATCTGTATACAAGCACAAACATCATTCACATTTGTTTTAGTCGATGCTTGTTCGCTTTCAGGTACTGGTATATCTATCACATTTGTACAGTCTTACAACGATATGTGTGAACCTTGAGAATGTTTGTCCGTTAATTTTGTCACATTACAATCACAAATGATTCATATTTTTATCAAAGGTCCAATGCGTTCCTGCAGGAAGGGGAAATTCCACCTCAGTGAAAGTTCCGTCTTCAATAGATCTCTCCACACAACTGCTACAAATGCTTTACAGGCACATTCATGCAGCACAATTCAATCAAATTATAACAAGACTATATATTGTTGAAAAAAAAGATCTTCTGTAGACTTTAAAGTCATTTTAATTTAATTTTCTTTTAATTTTATCTCGTGCTGGTCCAGAAGGAGTGAATGCTGCAAGTCATGACATGATATAATCTGTTGGGTTTTATTTGACTTTATGCATTGTTCGATAATTACAATCAATGGGTATTTAGGTTTTTATTAAATTGACCATTTTTGAAAGTAGTTTCCAATCAGCAGACACTTGCCATATCTAACAGTTGGAATAAAATTCTTTTTATAAATGCAAACATAAATAAAACTGGTGAGTGACTTTACTTCCTGATGTGTGTTAAGAATTTTGTCCCTTCTCTTTATTTCAGGGACAGATGCTTTGATCCCATAAACATTAATCCTGGCAGCTCAATATGCAATAAAGTTGACTGGAGTGGGCCAAGAGTGTGTTGTTTTCTGTTTCAGTGATATTTTCAGTTTCGCGTCCCATGATGATCCCAGCAGTTTTGAGTTCATGCAGGGAACTCTTGACAGTCTACCTTTGGTTTTCAACACCCTCCCAGTTGAGTTTCTGCCTGTAGTTTGTCTGCTTTGTTTGTCATATACTCTCATGGCTTTATCTTTTTGGACCCAAGGCCAAGTTTGTGCTCCCTGAACATATTATCTTGAGACATCAGTGGGTATCCTGAGCTTTATCTTCTGCCAAGAGGACAAAAACTCACTGCAGAGTCTGAAATGAAGTGCGTGCGTGCGTGCCAGCAGGAGAAATACTGAAAATACTGAATTTTTATGGTAATTATAGACATTGTGACAGTAGTACAAATGTCCAATGGTTAAAACTAAAAAGTAAAAACCATAACTAACACTTTTAGATTCTCAGCTGTTGTTATTTTATGGAAAAAAAAATACTAAAAAGTTGAATTAAAGCAGGTAAATTTCTATGTAATGTTTATTTTTTTACAGTGCCTTTGCTGCAAAGCCATGATTTTTCCTTAAATAAATGTAACTTATTTTTCTCTTTAAAGATACATTTTGATCAAACTTTTATTAGGTGCCTAATTCAAAATAAAATTTATGCATTTCCCAGCATTAAAGCTTGAAGACTTTACAGGTCAAATATGATGAGATTGAAACAAAATTTATTTATTTATTTATTCATATAATTTATTTAACCAGGTGTGAATCCCATTGAGAATAAAATCTGTTTTTCAAGACATATCTGTCCAAGATCTCTCTTGAAAAAGAGACAGGAAATCTACCAAAAACACAGTTAATATCACAGAGTATATATTTATATAATATATTTAGAGTTTATTAATTGAGTTAAGTTTGTACAATGATTGCACAACTAAATTTTAAGAAAAACTGGTTTCAGCATTTCAGCAAAACTGGAATAAACGACATTCAGCTGTTCCAACTGAGTGTATTTTTTCATCAAATTATTTGTATTAATTATTAATCATCATCATCATCATCATCATCATCATCATCATTATTATAGATGAATTTGTCTTTAAATATTTATAAAACTTTTATAATAACATGGCTCATTCTTCAGTAATCAGATCCGTTATCAATAATCCGCATCTGCTACTCCACAATGCAGACAACAGTTTAAGAGTGAAATGTTTTCAACCTCTCTATAGAAAAACTAAAGATTTAATAATCAGCATATGTTTTTTATTGGCATTGAAGTAGAGAACAGATTTTTCTTCTTATGTCTTTCTGCATTTGTGGGATGCGTTTTGCGTCCTTCGAGTGCTTGCTTGCTCCTGTGATTCTGTGATGGCACAAACGTTTCCGTACAATTGCAGCTAATGTAATTAACAATGAGAGAGAATCACGTAAAAAAGATCTTTAAACATTTGTTCTGCCATACTGCAACATATCTTTTTTTTTTGTTTTTAGTTCATAATTGTACATTTTAAAAGTAGTTCAGTTCATGTAAGACAGAACCAAACAAAGGGGATGAAAAAAGCAAACGTACACAAATATTTGAGCCAAGTGCAATTAAAATGGGACATTGAGGAGGAATGATAATTTGTTTCCATTAATTAATTTCTCTGGAATCATCAGACAGTGTCCAAAAAAAAAAACGGTTCAAGATCAGAGGAAAATTTCAAATACAAAAAAGCAGTAGATTGATGCATGATTATTAAGTTATTAGCCTCAACAAAGCCTTTTTAGCTTACACCCGACACAAAGCCTGTAACTTTTACATACCTGCCTAAGGAATGCCTCTTTATTGGCCAGCTCATTCTCCAGCTTGTCGTTGATGTCGTGCACTGATGTGGCCTCGCGCTGAGCGCTTAGGTAGCGTTTCTCTAGTGTGACAATGCGTTCCTCCATGTCCTCTTTCTGGCACATGACCTGTAAACAGTAATCAGTTCAAGAGCATGCATGATTTTCTTACTTCTATATTAAATCATAACTTGAAAGCATTGCTTAGGTCCTATAAAGTATATAAAGAATGTTTTGACATACAGAATATAATATGGTTGCATAAGCTATAATTGAAAATACAGTTCTCAGTTGTTAGTAAAGCTGTACAAAATCTTCTTAAAAGGCAACACCTGACTGCAGTATAAGTTAAGCACAAAGGCAGGAAAAATGACACAGATGTGTACAGAAACAGAGTTCTGCTTCAGAGGGACAGCACTATAACAAAAACTACGGGAGTTAATTTCCTGAGCACAGAACTGAAGGAGATGAAAAAAAAAGCTCACATTGTGTTTCAACTAAGCAACACGAGCAATAGAAATACTCATCCTGCAACAGGGGACAGATGTTTCAGCTCACAGATGACAGATAGCGGTAATAACTTGCTGTCTTTCCAATAAGGCCTCAGTAAATGCCTCTGTCTACGTTTTTAACGATCAATAGTAATTCCAGCCGTGGTCCAGAGGGTTATCAGCCTATATACATAGGCCGAGTGTACAAGCATGCAGCTGCGCCATTGTCCTATCAGTTATTGGTGAATAATTTTACTAATATTCTTTGTTTCCATCTTGAAATACATTGAATATTTACTTTTCAGGATGTAACATATAAATGTAGACCAAGTTGCATGTTTATGAATAATCTATGCAGACACAAAAGGATTGATAGCATGAACAGTTAAAAGCTAATTTCTACACAGAATTTCTCACAGTCAGACTTTTCCTGTTTTAAGGCTCTTCAAATAGCCAAACTTACCTCTAATTGCTTTGTGGTATAATGATAAACTTTGCAGATTTTTATGAGCTTTATCATATTTAGTTTACATTCATAGTGACTTTAAGCCATTTGGGAATGACTTGATAATTTAAAAACATTAAAGGTAATTGGAAGCACACCCGTGGATGCGTAACACAAAAAAAAGACACAACTGGGTTTGATATGATGTGTAAATATTGGATTTTTAAAATCACCAAAGATATTGTCAAAGGAGCTATGGAATTTCACAAAACACTGTTTAGGGATACATGTAATATTAAAATAAAATAGTTACACTTAAAAATTTTTCAAAAGTAATTACTTTTTCATTTTAAATAGACAGAAAACATAAAAATTGTAACAGGAATGTTATTTTAACTATACATCCAAACACTAGGTTTCTCTTTTATGCATCTTTTTTTCAAATTTAAAATGCACATATTTTCCTTTTTTCTGTGCGCATATATCATGAAGGTATGCATGCATGTGTGTATGCTTTTACTTCCTTGATGTCCCTCTGGTACTTGTTGTTCATCTCCTCCGACTTAATGAGGTCCTTGCGGGCAGTCTCTAATTCCTGCTCCACCTCGGAGACCCGGGAAGACAACGAGGACATGCGCTCCTTCATCTGGGCCAGCTCGTAATTCTGCTTCTCCAGCAGATCCTGCAGCTCCACCACCTGGCTCGCCTCGTGGGCCGACTCCAGAGAGCCATTCGACAGGCGCTTGAGGAAGAAATGACAGGAACGGGCTGAGCATGGTAAGGAAAAGCCTCCCATACAGCCTATAATTGGTCTTTTCTAAACCTATATTATGGTGTATTACTAATGTGAAGACAGATTCGTGTATGTATGTATCTATGTATGTATGTATGTATGTATTCTATACATGTGTGTATGCCTCTTCCTACTCCCCTTTTGGACATTTATGTTATTTTCTTTTTTTCTTTGCATACTCAAAATTGCCTCCCAATTTTAAATTTTCAAATAAAGTTCCATTCTATTCTATTCTATTCCATGATCAGCAACCAGACATATAGTTATTCTTATTGAATAAGTAGAAATAAATTAATAAGTAGTTTAATAAGTTGTGCATTTCTATGGTATAACTAAAACCTGAACCTTAAAAGAATTATTGTGATTTATTTAAATTGAAATCCATCCATTTTTTTATTTCCACATTTTTATTTACATGTACTTTTTAATGTACGGCTGAGTCATTGGATTATAAAAAAAAGCTATTTTCAGATTTGGTTAAATACTAACTAATACTAACAATGATAATTTCAATTTGACTTGTTAAAAAAAAAAGATTATTAATGTCTAATTGGCAGGCAACTGAAATCTGAACTTACTTAATGGAAACAATGGGCTTGTAGCTCTGCTGAGGGAATAGAAAAGCCATGGTCTCTTTAATGGCGGCTTTTAGCGCGTCCACATTTTTGTCTCTAGTGTCTCATCCTTTTTCTTGACAATAACCCATGATGATTATAGCAGACACGTTTACTTCAGGCAGCATGGATAAGTGTCAGTTTCTGCTCATTATCTATGGGAACCATAAAGAACTTTAAAATTTCCTGATAAGCATCAACTGTGGATGTAGTAAAACACTATGGAAGGACACCAGCAGCAACATTAACTTTAGAAACATCCTATCGAAACAAAGCAATTTAAACAAAGAGGGAAGGCGGGTAGAATCCAGACCAGTAGGATGGATAGAAGGGTTGATGGGTGGATGCAATATTGATGAACAAATAAAACAATAACTTACATTGGAGGATGGACAAGGGTGAACAGGCTGGAAAAAGTCATGGATGGATGGACTGGGTTGAAAACTACTATGGGAAATGCTAAATTAATAGATAGACAAATTTTGGATGTCTGCATATGCAGACAAAAGACTGAAAAGAAAAGGATATGAATAAAGGAATATAATAAAAACATTCTTTATTGTCCCACATTGAGGAAAATAGATAGCTGAACATATTGGACGGCTAGTTGGATGCATCTCTTGACAGATTGAAGAGCAAAAAGAGCTGCACAGATATACATAAGTGAACTGATGTACTGACGGATGAAAGGGAGATAGATGGATGGAGTGACTGTTGGATGGCCTGGATGGATGAACAGATGTACATCTTTAACATAAAAAACATAATGAAAATCAGCCCAGCTGCTGAAACCAATTTTAAGAAATTAGATGTTTGTCATGCTGACCTTGGGACAGCGAGTATGATCGGGAAATACATTTTTTTTTCATTTTTTACATGCGACTGAGGATACTTGCAAAATAAACCTACTTGGGAAAAAAAAAGAAAACTCTTCCATATAAAGCTACCAAAAATGTCCTTCACACTATGTTAGGATGCTGACTGAGCAACAGGGAAACTATCTCACAGGTTTGGGTAGCGTTTATTTAATCTGGAAACTGAGGAATAATGCATGGTCAGAAAGGGTATAAAAGTCAACATCATCTGGCAGTAACCTCAACATATGCATCTACTTATTTCTAGTAAACGCTGATATTTACCTCATACCCATAAATATTAGAGAAATTAAGGAAAATGTTTCAGGAATTGAGTGCGCAAAAAGTGTGGATAATTTATAAAAAGCAAAGAGAGGCATGGCCTATGCTCCCCTTGACCTCTTTCTACCTGTCAAAATAAGGACACAGACATGTATATTTTACATCACTGTTCTGGCCGTCACTCTCGGCTAATGGTGTTTGCAGCAGCGCGTCTGTGAATCCTTGTGACTGCAGAGACACCGAATGACTAAACCTCCCCGTCACTACAAGGTTAAAAACTTTGCCTTCATCAGATCATGCGAGAAACACACACCCAAACATTAACATGCAAAAAGCAGCCTGCATTTATATTCCTTTGTTTTATCTCTACAAAACAGAGCAGACGATAACAGTCTTCTCATTACCTCATGCCTTAGCATGCTGCTCTTCATCTCTCTACTCTCCACACCCCATCCCACCTCACCCCCCTTCACCAATTCCTCCCCCAAGCTGCAGCCTGCAGAAGACCAGCCAAGTAATAGCCTTTCCATTGATCTATCCAAGCATCCAGCTGGTTGTCTGCATGTAAATATTTTCCAGAATCAGATATGAGGGTTTGGAGTTCCGATGAATCTGTTGCAAAACAGAATTAGTCTGGTGTACCACAATAAAATGTTTTTAGATGAACGTTTAAAAGTAATAATTCCTCGCATGCACTAAAGAAAGGCTTCCAAAAACAGTTTTACACTGATGAATGACTTTCAAGACAATTTCTTTACCCAACCCATCATATTGAACTTATGCCTGAAATGTCTAAAGGAGGAAAACCTGTTGCCTGAAAGCAAGAACTGTCTATACTGGGGTTTTTGGACAAATATCTTAAGAGGACAGATTCACACATGGGCTATTGTTATACAGTACACCTTTCAAATAAGAAGCAGATATGAATCTAAAGCCTCTCAGAAAGTAACAGAATATCAAAATGTGATGCATGAGTATGCTAAAAGCAAATATTGAGATATGACACATTTGGCAAGGCGATTAATTCCCGTTTCATTGTTGGCTTCAGTCTGTCAATCATCCTCTGTTGTGACACTTTCACTAAAAACGTTCGGAGATGATAAAAAACAAAAAAACAACAACACACTAGCTTTTACCAACAGTCATCCATATGAGCATGTCGCTAAAGTTTTCAGCTGCCAATGTTTTAAATATCCTTTTCCTAGTAAGCCAAGACATTCCAAATATAGTTTTGAAAATCAGACTTGGAAGTTGTCCAATTAAACATTTTGTTCCCGTATTCAGCTGCCTAAACATTTGTAGGTTTGCGCACAAGAAGGAGCTAAATGCACACATTTTAGATAGTTGCTCTGACAAAAAGAAAAAGAGAGTTATAGTTCACGTTAACTGCACAAAATTTTGTTTTAAGATCATTTTTAGGACAAGCAGTTGAATGTGACAAATTTGGTGTTAAAGAATTATATCTAAGGCTAGGAAAAACAGTCACTAACTACTAACTTAAGGAACACCATAAAGATGTTTCAAAACTGCAGATGTCAAGCAGCTAACTTCAGGGCTCTCTGTCTGAGGACATATACCAAGTGAAATCTTTAAACGTTAACATTAGTTTTTTTTTCTGTGTGTATTAAATAGTTATTGTGTTAATAGTTTGATTTTTTGTTTTTAGGGGTTGAAATGCTACCAGAAACCTGAGATACAGTGATGCTCACCTTGCCGTGGACCTTTTGTTGAGCTTCACTGCCCTCCAGAAGGTCATCTCCTCCTTCGCCGGATGCAACTTTCCTCTGAAGGTGAGCATTTTGCTCTCGTAAGGCCACAATCTGTAGGGTCAAATAAAGAGGTACTGAAGTATAAAATCTAAATATCCACTTAGAGATCCACTTATTTTTTTAACATGGTTTTAGACAGTCAGATGAAGCTGAAGTCAAAAAACCAAAGTGCTTACCTCGTATAGATAAAAATCAATATATTTGAACAGGTATGAAGAGAAAAATGCAAATTTTCTTTCTACAGTGACACATTCTCCCTAATAAAATTTTATAGAAAAGCAAAGGTTGAACCGTTCCAACCTGTTCATTTGACAGCAGAACATGCATCATTGAACACAAACCAAGTGTGAAACCCGGTGGATAGAAGTTATTTTCAAAGTAAAACTTACTATGAAGAGTTATCAGGCTTTAAATATAGTACATCTAAAACAGCAAGAACTGAATATATAATAATAAGAGATAAAGAAAAGTAAGCAAAGAAAGGAATGACAGAAAGAACACTGTAAGAAGAACATGTTTAAAGAAAGTGAAAATGGGAAGAACAAAATGTGCTTAAAGAAAGGATATTACATTGCAACATTAAAGAAAGGGATAGAATAAATTTAAGGAACGAAGGAAAAAAACAAGGAACAAACAAAGCAATGAAGATGATTAAAGAAGGAAAGGGATGATGAAAGGTTTAACTTAATTTCCCATACTGCATGAGGAGTCTGTTCTTCTGATCATTACCTGCTTGTAGTCCTCGCTCTGCTTTAACCCCCAGCATCGTCCTTACAGTAAAGGTCACAAAAGTCCTTTGGCTAAAAAAAAGAAGCTCCCTTTATTTAACTCTAATCCTTCAGCAAGCAAAGAAGCAGTTCCAAAAAACAATCCATGAGATGTGCTCTTAGCGTGTTAATGCTCCATCAAGCCGGTTATGAACTCTCTGTGAAGCTTTTACGGGGCTTTAAACTTAACACTGATTTATCTAGTTATTCCTTGAGGGTTTCCATGTAGTAGTAATATTTAATGTTAAACATAACATGATACTGCATAAAAACACATTGTTTGTGGTGGTGGAGTATCAAAGGAACAAGTCATGATTTGCATCTTATTTTATCTTCAGATATTAGATGTGAGGGGAGCAAACAGGGCAACCGGTGGATAATCAATGACACAACTGACAATGGCAAAACTGTTTAAATGAGGCAGCGCAAAGACCAAACTTTGACTTCTCCCACTGACTCAGAAGTGTAACTAAGACTGAAGAGATCTCTTTGCTTTGTACAATAGGGATTATAACAGTACAAAGTGTTTCTGTTCATTAATTTTAATGAGGGCAGAAGTGTGTCTCTGTCTGCTTCCGTGACTATCACAGAGAATTGTCTACAATTTCTCCACCTCAGAGATCAAACATAAACACCGTCCCTAAAATAAAACCACAACAGATAATGAATGGACTGCTGGACATTCATCTCCAGCTCAAAAACAACACGTTAAAGTTCTCTTTTCTTTTGTATCCACTCCCCCTTCATAGGACAAGCGGAGAAGTGAGATGAAGGAGAAATTGATCGTCTACACCACAGCTCACTGAATTGATTCAGGTTTGAAGCCATCTAGTTGCATTAAAGTTTGGTGCAATCTACTTGACTTACAATCAGCCACAATTTGGAAATATCTAACCCCAAATTTCTTTCCAGTCAAATGAAGGTATTTCTGCTCTGATTTCCAGCACATTATTTGGGTTTAGAAGTATGAAAGTGAACCTAATTGCAACTATCACGACAAACTCATGGTCATCTTATTTACACAAATTGTTTGCACATTGCCATTAAATAGCTAAAATAAATATATTGATTGTGTCAATGAGTTTGACGATTAGTTCAGACTGATTTTAATTTTAAAAGCTAAGCTAAATAAAATTCATTAGACATAACACTAAGTCCTGATGATCAGACATGTGATCCAGTAAAGTATGGACTTATCAACACCCCAGAAGTTGTTTTTGTTTCGATTTAAATCTCTTATCCCTTCCTGGATGAATTTATCTAAGAAAATAACTTTAGACCATTTTCTAACTGAAATAGATTGTGCATTTAAATAGAAGAACACACAATACATATAAACTGAAGTATTTATTTAGGAAATTACTGAAAATTAGAATGTTTATGCATAAGGTTGACTGCTAGATGGTAGCAGCTAGATGGTAGACCTAAATGTTAAAAACATCAACAAGGATTAGTATCCACATGTTACCTCAGCTGTCTGGTGGTTTTAGGAAGATTGGTAAAAAAAAATTGTTATTTTTTTAGCCATTCCCCAACCAGACCTTTTTGTGCCACAATGGATCATTCCACTGCAAGAGGACGCTGCCATTAAGAAATATTATTGCCACTAAAAAGTAATTCCTGCAACAAGGTTTAGATGATATCTGTCAGACTAGCATTCACAGGGATGGTAAAAGCCAAGGTTTTCCTGCAGAACAACAAACTGCCCCCTAGTGATTACTGATGATGGCAATTAACCAGACTTTGATTCTAAATTTTCCTGGTTTTCACATATCATTGTGAGAAAAAAACTATTGTATTGCTTATAATTATATCCCCTTCATTAACAGATGTAATGGGAGAGAGTATTTTTGCATCAGCATATGTTTGTTAATGCAAAGGGTAAATGAAAGTCAACATCATGTCAATCAAAAAAGAAATGAGACTACAGGTAACTCAAATCTTTTTACCGTTTCAGTGATCCTTAGTATTAGCTCAGGTAGGCAAAATTCATAGACTGCTTTTGTATTAACACATATGGGGCGAGGATGTTTAATCTTAAATAAAGAAAGTTAGATGCACATGGTTCATTGAGTACAAAATGTTTAAATAATCACAAATTACCAGGTTTAAATCCTATTTTGCTTACCGTGTCCGACTCTAAACACATCTTTCCATGTAAGTAAGACTAACTAGATTTGATGATTTAAAACAGTTTAAACTGAATGCAGTGCCTGGTTAATTGTGTTACCAATTATTTGGTTTATGATGCAACATTGTACAAAAGATGAGGTGGAAAAAAACATGCCGGTCCAATTAAGATGTTCGCACAAAGCTTTCCCCCAGACAACAGGATAATGCAAAACAGTTTCACTTAAAGACAAAGGAAATATTTTTTTTTTTTCATGCAAATATTTGTTTCGTCTTTGTATGGTGAAAATACAACCTTTTGATTTTGAACAAGATGGCGATGAAGTGCACAATTTTAAAGGCATAAAGGGTTTACACAGTTGTAGCTCTCCGTCTTCAAACTTCTATTTGGTCTAATAGCAGCAAATTAGAATCCCTCGCAATAATCAGTGTGTGGCCAGTTAAGCACCTGTGACTGCACAAGGTCAAAGGGTACAGATTTCATCAGACACGGCAGTCTTGTGAAAATGCCTGCAGGGAAATGGTACTCGTACACGACTTCCATTTAAAATCAATTACCAGTTTGCTTGCTCACGCTTCCCTGGAGCCTTGGAAGTGAGACATTTCTATTCAGTAACGCTAGTTTAAGCGTCTGTCTGCCGCCTCAAGGTTCAATCCCTCATTTGCCCACAGCTGGTGTGAGTTGTTAACCATATATAAGGCGGGAACCTCGCAGATGTACTGCGCTTTCTTTATAACTTTGACTCAGCAATGTGAGAATTTCGAATGGTGCTATATTTCCTTTCAACTTGTCTGCCCGTGTCTCTGACATTCAGTTAAAAACAGGGTTTTCTAGTTGCTGTCAGAAATTGAGGAAAACTATTTACTGCTTTCACTGGTTCACCATTTTAGAAACTGGCTTTGATTTTCAGAAAAATAGCACAGACTTCATTCTTTAAAACACCTTTTCTTATTACAGGAATGTGGTATCTGTACTTTTTCAGTTATACCCTAAAGTCATACCTGTGCACTCATTAACAGACATATATTTCACGACAGTTGTAATCTCTGTTCTTTGCAACTTTTTTTTGGTTTACATTCTCCTTTCGGTCTCTTCCAGACGACTCCCTGTCAGAGGATGTGACAACCAACAAAAACCCAAGTGTTCCTCCTTTCTATGTACAGATTCATGACGGGTTGAGAACCAGTGAGGAACTCTGACAATCTGCCCGCCTAAAACCTCTGCTGCTGATGTGATACTCGAAGGTTCGTCAGCGAGTTTGGTCTAAACAGAGAGTCCTGTGTTGTAAGGTCAGAGTTTTAGTGCAGAAATGTCTATAGTCTGATATAGGTTGTTATAAAACCATGTTAGGCACATTACAAATTTATTTTTTTGTCACATGTTAGTGTTTAATACAACAAAAAAGGATAAATGTTACCTGAAAATATAAAATAAATTTGAAAATGAACCTATCCAAACAAACCTTGCAGACCTGAACAAATGTACAATAGCCTCTCTTTTGTTGCCTTCTGATTAAGATACATTTATATACATTTTTCAAGACTAAAAAAAAGGCTTGGTTGAACCTGACAGGATACAATACAAAATATAAGTAGAACCTGTCTAAAGATTGAAAGATCTCTAAAAGCAACACATTGTCGAAACAGAAATGCTGCAACTAACCTTTGACTAACAGCCTTTAAGAAACAAAGCATCATACTGACAGTCAAACATGGTTGACATAATGTGAAAGTTTGGCAACATTAGAAAAAACCCCCTGAAACAGTGATCAACTGGAGAGATCTGTGAAGCCAAGCAAAGTTAAATAGATTTTCTGCATATTTTGTTTGGGAAGAGACTATGCAGGGTTGGGGATCTCCTTACATAGTAAATCCTTCCATAGTAGGGAGTGAGTGGGAGGGGCTAAACTCACTGGAGAATTAAATCATACATTTGAATTCTCCACTCAAGCAGTCACTCCTAAAGGAAATAGATACCCTGGCATCAGCTCACTGTCCATTCATACAGTCAGGATAGACATAAAGAAGATGCTACAAATCAATAAGACAAAAAAGTTCATTTAAATATTCAAGTATGAATGATAACTATATCTTACCTCCTGATTGGCTGCTGTGAGCTCCTCCTCCAAGGCAGAAACCCGCTCAAGTGACACTCGTAGTCTCTCTCTAACCTGTAAATATTCAGAGAGACAAAAATCCGTTGCATGATGTCCATCACTGTTTAAATTTCATGTTAGGCACGTTTTCATTACCACTGTAGGAACCCAGCAGTGCTTTTAAAGTCACAACAGTCTGTTCAGTCTGGCATTTAAAACTGGGATTATGCCCTTTATCCCATAACTATATTACTACCATAAACATCAAGCTGTAAGGACTTTAGAGTTCAAGTCAAAATAACTTTTAAAAGTTAGTAACTGAAATAAATTCAGTACACTGCATTCATTTTTAGATATAATTAAATCCATTTGTTTAAAAGGTGAACCATCCATAAAACCTGCAACACTATGCAGGTGAAATGAATGCACGGCTGTTGACGGATGTACCTTCTCGTCGAGTGCTTTGTGGTGTTCAAACAAGGACTTGAGTGCTTTCAGGACTTCAACCTCACTGGAGACCCCAGAGGGGGACTGAGCTTGCCGCTTGACCACCGTCATTCGAAGTGACCGCTCGTGTCTGGATACCAAGCATTCCAGATGTTCAAGAAGTAACTAAAAAAAATAAAAAAATCTTTAACAAAAGGGGACAACTTCAACACAACATGCTGAACAGGTAATTTCAACAAACCCTTATCAGACAAACACCCCTAATACAAACAAATACCTTTTATTTCAAGTATTAATTATTCCAAGTATTATGAAAGTAAGTATTTGATCATTTTAAATTAAACAAAACATATTTAATAAATAAAACAAATGGACATAATGCAAAATAAAGTGTGGGAAACCTGTAGTAAACCAAAACTCAATAAATAATAACGTATGTTATAAAAAATGTTGATTGTTTAAAGAAATCAGAGTTTAATAACATGGACAATATCTTGATCTTTGAAAAATTTTGAGAAATCCTTTGTTTTTGAGATCAGAAAAGTTAAGAAAGGAAACATTACACAAGTATAGTTTTCCTGAACTGTCTGCAGCCCCTGTAGATTCTACTTTGGCTAAGAGAGACAATCTCTATTGCAAAGTAATGCAGCAACCATGTAAACAATATTCCTGCGATATCACCAGATCAAACTAGTACATGTGGAAGTGTAACACTATGCTTCTTCCAGAATCGGAACACAGTCTAATCCTGTTTAGTAAACAGTTTCAGCCTTTGCTTTAATATTGGACATCCTCCATGTCTCCACACCCACTTGAGTCCAACCGTACGCGCATGTATTTCAATTGGACACTTATCTGTGAGAAGTCAATAGTTTACTTTTCTCCATAGACAACACTCCACTGCCTGCCTGAACAAGCTTTCCAAAACTTAATTATAAAATGCAAAACACCTTCAGTGACTAAATTGAGTTTAATTAAAGCTTGCTTGGAAAATTGCTCTTTAGAGAGTTAGAGGTGATAATTAAGCGAGTGTGAAAATGATGTTTTCTGTTTCTTTGCACCCCTTTTCTTGATTTCGCAGTAAGCTGTGCTAAAATAGTCTCCCTTTAGCATAACACAAATTTGAAAAGTAAATCCACACTTAAGTGTAGGAAGGTATACTGGTCTTATGCGGCAACATCAGAGTGTGCTTTGAGCTTTTAAGAATTTCTTGTCTAAATAGTAACAGACAACTTTCTACACCTAAAATTTAGGCTGCATATGTTTTTTATAGATAACTGTTTCCATTTACCTTAGAAAGCACTTGAACAGAAACCCTCCAAATATTAGAACCCCTTGGTTCTGCTGCTGAACATTCTTATGTAGACTAAGTGGAAGATCCTCAGGCAAAATTGACAAGAACTAATGACAGTATACATGCATGGTTCAAGACTTTTGCAGCATTACTTCTGCTTCTGTTAATCAAATTACACGGTTTGCCTTGAGGGGGGTCTCTGCTCTGAGGATGATATTAAAAATTTAGGAAAAGAATATGAAACTTCATATGAGGAAAGTAGGAAACATCTTTCTAGGTTAGAAAAACTAATTTTGGGTTTCTCCCTGTCATTTTATCCTCATAAAAGACCCCAACTGCAGTCTCTCTGCAAATATATAGACGCTGGTAACTCAGCATACCGTAAACTCCTGAATGCCACAACTGTCTTTTAAGGCTCTGTCATTTATTTTGACTCATGCGTAACGAAATGTTATTCATCCCTTAATCCATTTACCTGTAAATTAGTTTTAATTTGGTATTGCCATAATGAGCACTGACCACAAGGAAAATAAAATCTAAATAGGAAAATTTGGTTCGCCAAGACGGAGAAAGAATTGATTAATTAGCTCAGGCTGGATTGTTTACAGCAAAACTAAAAGGAAGAAAAACAAATTTATTTAAGAGATAACTTGTAGCTACCCTGGTGTTGTTCCTCTCTGCTTTGAGTTCAGAGATCTCCTCATCCTTCTCTAGCAGCTGCTCCCTGCAGGCGTTCAGCTCTTTGGTCAGCGCAGCAAACTCCTGCAGAACAACAGAAAGAAGAGGTAGGTCAGTTTTAAAATAAATGCAGGCAAAGCCGGAAATGCCGTGAAACAATCAAACATTTCATCAATGTCCAAGACCATCAGCATTCAAATATCAAAAATAAGGACAGCAAAACTGTGTCCATCTAGTCAACATGGCATTCTCCCGATTATTGCCTTAACTGCTTGATACATGGGCCAACTTGCAAACAGGAAAATTCAGCATGACTAGAATATCAGTAGAGGTGACTAACAAGAATCCAGACAGGAATAAATCACACTGAACTGGTTTCGTGAGATAACCTGGCGCTAATCTCGGTTAAAGTTGAGGGAATAGTAGATCACTGAGAGATACTTTTACTTCGACCTCCTCCAGCTGCTCAGGAGGGATTGCTAAAGTTGTTTGCTAGAAGGCTAGAAGGCACATTTTCTCAAGAGGTTCCAAAGTCTACTTTTGGTTTGCTGCTGGTTCACAGAAAGTTGATCATTAAAAATGTAGAGACAGAGACGTTCCTAAAAGGAAAATGTATGAACTAAGTACTTGTTCAAAAACCTTTGTTTTTGTGTTTATAACATATTTTGCTTTTTTGACTTGTTTCTGTTGACAACCGTATAACTTGTAAGCTCACATAACATTAGCAGAACTTTGGAAATTAACAAAAGAAAAAATAATTTGTAATACAAGGGTCCCAGTTATCAACTAAAAATACATTCATGGTTTTAGCAACATGATGTACTTTCAAAATGCTGAAAAGGAAGGAAAATTTGGTCATCTTTTATCGTAATTGCTACTTCACACAAACAACAACCGTTCAATGTGGTTGTCAGCGTCTTTTGTTAGAATGCATTATAGCAAATCCATCTTAAGGTTGAGTTGCATTCAGAAGACACAAACCTTGATTACTAGTTACTTAAATCACAACTTTGGCTTCTTTGAAACAGCTTAGATAAGTTATTGGGGTTTAAAAATGTTATACTGTTTAAACAACAGATGAAACCATCTGCCCTGTATGAGGAATAGATATAAGCTTATAATTTTATTTACTGAAAACTAAACATTACATTATTTAACACCTCATAATACCAGCCACTGAACTTGGCTGCAGAAATGCCGCACAAGCTTTACAGTGGCATTGTTCCCAAAACAACAGAAACAAAACCAGGCCATAGTGCCTCCGGCTCGGAGGATCAGCACCAATGAAAAGCTAATTTTACTCGGTCTGCCCAAGTTAGGGGGCAAACTGAGGGGGCCGAGAAGCTCATGATAGTTACAATAAATGCCTGCTCACCTAATGACTAGTTCATCTGTGGAGAAAGCTAAGGTCAACTAGGATCTGAGCCGTTACCACAGCAACTGGAGACAGGAGCAAAACATGTTAGCGTGGTAACCAATCATCTCTGCAGGGAGCTGACCTAAAATTCATGCACAAACACAATGAAGATTTTTATGACAATCAGGAGAATGTGTGTTATTTTATTTCTCGACCTGACAGGTTTTCTAAATGTATTCTATTCAAACAAGACTCACATTTCCCATTTTGTATATTCTATATTTCATATATTTTCCTACCCGGCATTTAAAGAAATGTAAGTCCCAGAAATTTTCATCAGAATTACATGCCTTCCTAAATTCTTTGGAGAAATACCTTCTTATAAATCCTGATAGTTATACAGTTTTTTTTTGCATTTTAAGAGCTGTGAAGGTATGCAGAAGGTCAGGCACAAAAACAAGCTTAGAGCCTATAAATCTCCCTCTTGCAGGATGGCAGCTGATCACAGTCACCCCATCTTACGAGGAAGAAAAAAAAAATCCAAAACGCTCTCTCATTAGCACATATTGCTTTATTGCTTCTTGGATCAGAATATCCCCCTGCTGATGCAGTAACATAGCCTTCCTAAGCATCGGAGAAAGCCGTAAACTCTCAGTGCAACTCACTATTAAAGACTCTGTTGTCTCAGAGTTTGACGGTCTCTTCAATCAGAGCTAAGTTAAAGAAAAGGCTGTGATCTCAGGGGGAAACAAATGTTTTCAAGACTGCTGCCACCCCCTCCCAAGGCTGGAGGCTTGACAGATCGCATACTAGACTGAAACGTCATTTCACAGAGCAATTAAGGTTTTAGATGGTTTTATGTAAAAAATAAAAAAAACAGCTGAATTGTATTATTCCATTTTCAAGAGTAAAACATTAAAGCTTGCTTTAAAAAAATGCTCAGTCTTTCTTTATGCCTCAATTTCCCCATTTACCTTTAGACCCACCGGACCAATATCCCCCCCAACTGCCAACTGTCTCTTTCCCCCACTTCTCATTACCTGTGAAGAGTGCACAGCACTGCAATATGTCAGGTAATGTGTGTAGGAATGTGTACGAGAATAGTGCATGACAGCTGAACTCTAAATGAATCGGTGGCCAAGGCTTCCTCTCTGAGTGGGCGACCGTTGGCCTAAATTACAGCAGATATATATATATTTTTTTTCTATGAAATGTAGGTGAGCCTCTGCAGGAAAGCCGTGCTTCCAAGCTAAAAACACACTCTGCCAACAATCTTTCTCGGGAGTGAAGAGGTGGCAGATGTGACTGACAGCCTTGCTGATTCACTGAGTGACTCTCAGACAGCATGTCATCCATGCGTTGATGAACCTGACTTTTTTTTTTTAACAGTCAGTCTTGAAGTTTTTAAAGCAGAAAAAAGCAGCAAGTCATGAAATTGAAAAATGAATATTTAAAAAAATACTACACAGCTTAAGAAATTCATAAGAGGCGGCTATAAAAACACATTGTGATATGAATAACTGCATTCTTGGGATATTTACAGTCTGAGACTAAAAGAAGCAGAGGAAACATGGTTGGTTATAAATAAGAAATGAGGAGGGCTTGCTGCTCTCAATACCACCTCCCCCAGTAAACAACGTGTACATATGCGGGAGACATACACAATATCAATGAGATTAGGTTACATAAATATACATGGTGAAAATAAAAACCCAGAGCTATGTAATCACCTCTAAGGTTACTGAAAGGAGTATATATATATATATATATATATATATATATATATATATATATATATATATATATATATATATATATATATATATATATATATATATATATATATATATATATATATATATATATATATAAAAAAAATAT
>JAVLVB010000106.1:1035673-1097615 GCA_032876305.1 Orestias chungarensis | reverse complement strand
TATATATATATATATATATATATATATATATATATATATATATATATATATATATATATATATATATATATATATATTTATATTTATTCAAGTCAAAACTTTCCAATAGACCCTATCCAAATGACTCGGTTAGCTTCACTCAACTAGAAAAAGTTGTGAAAACAGCATCTTAAGCACCAGGGAACACAACAGGCATGGCAGAGAAGAAAATGGATAGAAGTTGACATCTGAATTAGTTCATACAACTGCATGCTGGGCTTTACAATGCTGCTATACTTTATCACATGGCACACAAAACAGCCAAGCTAAAGGAGATGATCTGGTTTAGACGGGCTCTCGTGCAAAACAGCATATAAATGAGGAATAAACAAACAGGGAATATCCCACTGAACCCAGTATTCCTACAGAACAAAAATACAGTGGAGATTGTTTTAATAGTATTCTACTTATCTTTAAAAAAAGACTTTAAGTAGCATGAAAGCTTTTTGACCTTTTTGATGAGGGGTAAAGTATGTTAAAAAAAACAGTTCAGCTAAATTTGTTATATGCAGCATTACGTATGGAAAGATCACTTTCTTGAGCTCAGGTAGGGTAGATGGTTAAGAAGATGGATGGGGTTCAAAACAAACTGACAGGATAATAAAAATGTTATGTATGCAATTCCAGGATTCACATGGGATATTTATTCCTCTTGAACTCAAATTATGAAGTCAAAGTTACGAAGGTATAACTGATTAAAACTATGTATTTAGTGCCAGATGATAGCAAATATTAGAATCTTGTGCTTTTGTAAAATGTTAGCTAAGACTAACACTAGAGAAGGTGAGTAGAATCAAAGTGCAGCTATCAGATAAGAATGTCACCTTTTTTTTTTTTTTGACAGACAGCCCGCTGAAGAACAGAGTAGTTTTGTGTGAGCTAGAGACCACGTTCGGAAAATTCATCAGATGAGTGGTGGGATTTGTAAAGATTACAGTAGGCAGGGAGGACGGGGTTCGGAGCAATGTTGATTAAATCCTTGTCCACACAGATAACATTTGTAACGACCAAGATGAACCCAAACACCCTCAGTGCATCAAAAGCGGACACAGTTTGAGGTTCAACTCCTGCTGAAATAATCCAGAAAGGGAAGCAATTGTGCACAGAGGCCGGAAGGAAACAAAGACCAACTCCTTTAACTTATGAAGCACCAAAGAGACACAAAAAAGCTTTAAATATATCATATTTGTATCACCAAACTGCTACTTACTGTAAAGTAGGGGTTATGTATGTAACGTGTAAAACTGAGTACCTGGCTTAGCCAAAACCTGATAAAAGATCATTGCAACACATAACATCGCAATTCTGAACAATACTGGAATATTAAGCGTTCCCAACATGACTGTTCCCTTTCCGGAATTAATTTCCAAAAAACATAAAGAAACTCTGTCTGCAATTATTTCTACATTATCAGACAGTAAAACCTCCCATATGTTGTTTTTGATCAGTGAACACACCACTTCTAAAATGTTGCACTAGTGTTTGGTGTGGACATTGTTACTGCAAGAATATGTATTAGCGTTAAGACTTTTTTGTGTAAATAAGGTGTTAAAGTTAAAAGAAGCACAATTAGTGAAAGAACCTATACAAAATCAAATGGCCTTGGGGACATACTGGTTCTATAGTCAAATTGATACTTCAAAGATCAGAATTCGGTGGGTGTTGGTCCTATTTATTATCATTTTGCAGTTGTCTCCACATATGCATTTTAAAAAACCCTAAATGTAAATATGGCTGTTTAGTGGTCCTAGTGTCAAAAAAGTCTGGAAGTGGATACATAATGGTCAAATTCTTATAGGAATGACGCCAGTTTAACCAGCTTTATAACCATCGTGGAGATAACATCTTTTTTCAGCTCCTGCCATCACTTATCAACTATCACCCGAGGAGCTCCAGTTCAGTCAGCGTTATCGCTCTCCTCCAGTTCTCTCTCCTGCAAAGTCTTACAGACTGAAATAAAAGAACATGAGTGAAAATCAAAGTCATGCATCTGAGGAAATATGATATCCAAGGCACCCCCCTGGCTCTGAGTGAGGCTTGGTCAAGCTGGGCACAAAGAAAAACAACAAAAAAACATCCATATCCTCACTGAACCTTGTCTAATACTCACATATCACATACAATAGCTTGTAGCAGCAGTGTTGACTTTTAAAGGTCAAGGCATTCATAACAACAAGCTGTTGTTGGGAGGGGGTCACATGCAAGAAATAGTGGTAACTGTAAGCCAACGTAACAGCAGAAGTAATCCTACTACTCAGAAAGGATTCTTATGTCAAGTACTCAAAACTAGGCGTGGTGGACACTCTGCCATTGCCAGGTCAAGCCAATGTGGCTAGCTCACTTTTTTGATTACATGTCGACTTACAACTCGTTGAATGAGTACTCTGTCATGGTCCGAAGGGTTCCGTATCACTATCACCGGAAGTAAGTAACTTTTAGGAGGATGACAGGAACCTCACTGCTTTACGACATATGTCACATCCCCCTTTTCTCATTTTCAAAACCATCATATGGCATTGTTTCACGACAATTAGATTCATTAACTCATCCCTATTCATCCTCCACACAGAGACAGGAAACAGAAATTTATTCAATCCACTGTTGTGAGGCTTTTGTGAGGGGAACAAAGGTGCTTGGCCTCCAGCGCTGCTGCATATTGCCTTCATAATGTGTTGTTAAACCAGTGCTGGTAAACCAGATTATTGACATTACTCCCTCGCATGACATCTTCCCCCCCTAACAACTAAAGGGCTGGGGAGTCTACTTTAAAATCCATAGCTTTCAAAATAATGCCCAGACAATCCAATCCATATTTGATGAGTTTTCTGCAGCAGTTGTATAAAGGGGGGAGAAGTTCTACCAGGTAACCCATCAGTTGTGTTCACTTATCGTCCGTTGTACATAGTTTTGCGCTCAATGTCAGCATTGCAGGGGGGTTTTAAATTTTTTTAACCTTTTATTTTAGTCTGGTTTCAGGGCGCCTAAAATTTCTCATTGCACGCTGCCTTCACGGGTCTCCATCAGGATTCTTTCATCTGGGTATACAAATCTCAGCAAGCTTAAACTATGCATATAAATTTAATATCGGACTTCTCATACTATCCATAATACTGGATCTATGGGCTGCAGACTTTCTTCATTTGAGATTGGTGCGTGATTGAAAATATACTGATACTTTGTGTTTAAGGCTGCAGACATATATGGTAAATGTATTACAGTTTCATATAGCCAGGTGCAATTCTCTGTGTGCGGAACAGTGTGGACTTGTAATCAGTCTCTTGTTTCTTAAAAACAATACAACACAGACAAAGCAGGAATTAAAAGAGCAGATGCAGATTGGGATCGTAGCCTAGATCTGCTTGCAGTAGAGGCAGGGTTAATAAAGAGAGGGCCATGCACTGTTGGATGCGCTGCACGGACAACCTCGAGCCCATTACCTTGCAGCATGTGGTAAATGCATACATCTGATCAACAACTAACTGAATGATCACTTTGTTTGATTGGCTTCAGCAAGTTGTGAATTTCAATGACGGTGCAGATTTCTGTTGCCTGGTCCACACTGATTTTGAGAGCTGGTGAGATGATTAGAAGAGGCACTCACACACACAGCAAGCAGCTGATGTGATTGGTGCACAGACTGAGACGACTATCCTAGGGAGGCTAATTCCTGGGAGGTCCTCAGGGGCTTCATGGCCAGATGTTTGGCTTTGCTTGCTTGCCTTGCTGTGCAACGGTGTCTCTTAATTCCTCGTTCACCTCAGTAAAGCTACACAAAACCAAACATATTCCTCACCTAAAAGGATAGGGGCTGCAAATGTTTGTAAAATTCCACTTAGTTTCATTGTAAAAATGCAGTTTAAGGGTTAAAAAAAAGAGACATTTATAGACACTGTGTTTAGAAATAATTTGATGCCTTCAGTTACAGCTAAGTAAAAACTTTGCCAACCATTTCAAATCTGCTTCACAACAACCATTAGGCAGTAAGAACTCTCTTGGACGAAAAAGCACCAATTTGGCCCAAACTCACCACTGAAACTGAACATTCAAATAAGTCCAACACACTTTGTGGTCACTGCAGGCTCACCCTAGGGGTATTTTTTTATTTTCTTTGCTGCAGTGCTGGCCAGCAGTCGCACAAGAATGCATTGGTGCAGAGCAACGCATTGCCTCACAGCAGTCTCGCTCTCTTTCGTTAGGTCCCCCATGGCAGAAGAGCACCGTTTTCAGCCTCAAAGCCTTTAATGGCTGCATTCATGCAGACAGAAGCAATACTAGAACATATGTCCTACAAAGTATTTCCATAATAGTATTTTTTTGGAAATAGAATATTACAGCATTAATATCTTCCAGGGTGGAATGTCTGCTGAGTGTAATCAATTGATTTTCAGCTTGATCAGCCCAGGCTAAAAAAGAAAAGAAAAACTGTTCATTCAAAAATATTGAGTAAGAGAATGAATACGAGAGTACAGCACACATCAGAGTGGATGTTTCAACTGAGGAACGAACGCTAGGCCATTTGTAGTTCCTGCTTTTAAAAAAGGGGTTAAAATTAAGACATTTTAAAAAGTAAAAATAATTTTAAAAAAGACAAACACAGGAGCTATTTAAAAGGTAAAAAATTACTCACTATCGATGAAGGCAAACTTCTATAACTTAACAGTAAGTTAGCATTATTCTTTCTCTGCACTTTGTTCTCTAAAGAGCTTAGAAACGGTCACATCAAGATGAAGTGCAATGTGAGGCTATGGAAAGACAAAATGCTTTATGATGTGTGTGTGAAATCTCTGGGGTCACTGGCATTGTCAGATTTGTGTCAGGAATCTCCTGGGAAGGCAAACACTCCTCAAAGCCAAACAGTTCACGTACAAAAGGTCCAGCTTGCTGTCGAGTTAAAAAAAATTTCATAGAGGTAATTTTTTTAGATATAAAAATTAAACGTTTTAAACTTGTAATTTATCTTAACAATTAAATGATAAAAATTGTGTTTGTTGTTAGCTAATAGCTTGTTAAAAAGCAGGGAAAACTGAAACTTTTTGAAAATTGAACCGTTACAATTTTAGGAACAGCAAGTTACAGATTCTAACACAAACTGCTAGCGTTTGTCTCCAATCTTTGTATTCCTATTCTTGTTCCCTGGCGTATCTGGCAAGAACACAGTTTAGCTAGACCAAAAGAATGAGCAACAGCTCATATGCCTGTATTTTTGATCAGCAGACTGAAAAGGGTGATTATATCACACATTGTACCTGCAAAACTGCTCACTCTGACTAAAGGACCAGCTGGAAGACATAAGCGTCTTGAGATATCCATGCGTCATTTTTATCAGCATACTCTGCAGCTATTTGTCAGAGATCCAAAGACATTCAGAGGCTACAGGTAATTTAAACCTCCTCAACCCATACTTTCTGATATAGACGAGCAGCAGCTCAATCCTAAAATATCCTAGATGATGTCTTCCGCTCGTCTTTGAAGGTCCATTCATGCGGAGTTTTAAATGGATGCATGCAGAATAATTCCTTTTCTAAAGACATTGTTGTTTCAGTCCTAAAGTTCATCACTTTACCCGTCACTAGGCTTAATTTAGAAAGTTGTTGAAGGAAAATTTTTGACAAGTTGCCAGTTTTTTGTGAACATCATCTAATTTAAAGTGATGAGTCGCTGAAAGAAAACTTTTCGTGCCCTTCCCCATTTTGAGATATGACGAACCTCCAGATTTCTCCCTATTCAGGAAAAAGTCATTCATAAATAACTGCCTTTTTAAGGGACAAAAAACAGATTAATGACTTTCTCATAGTCTTCTTTTATGCAGACTTTCTTTGTACCAAAGTAAACAGGTATAGTGTTGATCATCTTAAGCTATAATTGCCATAACCTTATCGATTTCAAGAAACCAGACACCACCATCCGTTACGGTTGTTCATTTCTGAAGCGAACACAATTATTCCAGCAGAGAGGCTGACTTGATGTATACAATCTACTGCTGGTAAAAAATAAAGAATAGAATAAGAAAAGTAATGCCAGATGAAAAACAGGTTGATGTATGTTTCAAGGACACATATATTCGTTCCTGTCTAGCAAGTATTACCTTTTACCACATAGGAAAGAGACATAAAAAAAAAACCTGAGGGTGAAAAGACTATGATGGCTAATTGGACAGACTTCTAACTGCAGTTTCCCCGTAATGTAAAAATCTGTCAATCAACTCTCCATTTTAAGGAAATTTCATTAAACACCCATAAATCTCAAATCATGTCATGCTGATAGACTATATTAAAGTAGGTACAGTAGAGAACGTAGAACATATGGTGTGTGGACAGAGATCTGCATATTCACCACTCGTTGGCAAAAACCTATGAGCAAACATAAAAGCCTGAAGAATTTATTTGATGAGAAATGTGGTTATCGGAGTCTGAAACCGTTAGTAATGGCTATATAGTGTTTTTTGGGTTGTTCCAACTTGCAGACAGTCTCTGTTTAAGCTAATCTTTCATTCAGCAAGTCTGGGATCACAGTCGGTAAAGATGGTGACATTTATTTCAGCTTTCAAAAAAGCTCAAATGTGGTGATCGTTAATTCCTCATTTAAAAAAGGAGGGCAACTATTTATTTTACAAAGAGAAAGGTTTGTTTAAGCACATAAAATCATTACTTAAAAGGAGATATTTGGATTGACTGATGTAATTTTAGTGCAACATCAAATTTGAATCTTGTTAATCCCTTATGAAAGACAAAACTGCAAAAAAACACAAGAAATCTGTAAAAGGCTAAATGCTTTTTATTATTTTTAGGAGAACTACATCCTCTTTGTATAGTGTAAAATCATTAAATCACATCCATGCCTTTCTACATTCAAATCAGTTGGCATGATCAGCTATGCACGACCGGGAATCCAAGCCTAGAAGAGCTGCTATTCATATCCCTCCCAGCGATCCTCAGTGCTTGCCCCTTTCATCAACACGGCTGTTGGCAGTGCGGGATAGAAATCATTAATTTAAACTAGAATGTAGGTTGAAGGGCCGTTCAAGCACAGTACAGGCGAAGACAGATAATACAAATATACCGCCATGTATTTTTAAAGATCATCATCATTCTGACAATAGTCACATTTTAAATTGGACTGTGTAAAAAGATTTCGGCGACTGCTTCTTATCTACCGAAAATCAAATTTAGAGGAAAGAAAAGTGGTTTTCAGACATATAATCTACACTGTAGATTTAAAATGCATGATTAATCTGACTAATACTTTAACATCGTGCTAAGGATAAAGCAGATTAGGAGACAAGGAAGCAGCATTTATGGTTGACACAACTCATGCTTTTCAAACCACTGCTTTTTTGTTAGGCTGGAGCATATTTTTCATCTATTTTTACACCTGCGTAAGTGAAACATCACCCAGGAAACAAGCCATTGTTTTTTAATATGGTTAAGGTAGCAAAGCATGCCACCTCTCTATCTCAGTGTTTTAAAATAGTAAGCATAATGCAAAAGAAAAAAGTGATTATTCCTTGTGAAAGTTAGGATTTAAGCTTAGACTCTTGAATGGTTCACTTTTGCCCAAATAAAAGCCCCTAAATTTTATGCTGGGATGAGAACCATTTTGCTGCACTACATCATGCAAAGTGAATTTCAGCAAAAACTTATTTTGCTTTATAAACGAAAGCCCCAGAGCAGCGTTTCCCCAACGCTGACTCACATGCCACTGCTCAACATATTTTACATGCTCCCCTGCCTTAATAGACCTAATTCTCATCAGTGAGTAATTATCAGGCTCCTGCAGACCTTTGGTAATGAGCTGTTGAGGCAATGCATTCCTTTAAAACCTGGATTTTTGGGGCAGCCACTCAGTGAAAACATGCATAATATTGTGTCCCAAAGGTCCGTGAGCTGGAAAACGACTCCCTGGACAGTATTTGGGATTTACATAAAAAATGGGAGGTGCATTCCACCAGAATGTCACACTTGCCTCTACACTGTTTTCTTTTATACTTAACCCTCACAGTTACAACAATACCGACAGGTTGTTTCCAACCACCTGTACAGGTTCTATACAAATTTAATTAGAACTAGGTTTTGCCTTATTATGGAGAAGAAAATATCTATAGTGTTGACGGCTAAAGCGATCCCGGTGTTTGACTCTTAGACTTGACACCGGTGGAAATTGACCTCTGAGAAAAAGACATTAGATGGAAGGTTGAAATTAAAATGCCAGATTTTCTCTGCCAGACAAAACCCTTTGTGATGGAAATGTTTAAAAACTTCTCATATAAGTAAAAATCATTGATTTGCATAAAAGCTAATTACTGTCAACAGTGAATTTAATGGTGAGCTGTTTGATAACTTTCATACGTTATATGAGATCAACCTGGTCTCAAATCTAAAGTCACTCTCTTAGTAGTTGTAGTTATTTACAGTGAGAAACTATAATTATACCAAAACGTCATTCCTTAAAAAAATATTTTTACTGGTTATTTTCCATCCTACAATGTGATGAAAACAATGAATAGCTCAACAGATTTTTTTTTCAGCTTCATAATAGATTTGCAGATAGAAGGATTAAGACCTTTAAAAACATCTGGAAAGACATTGAACATTACATTTTGATAGAATAATATTTGAGGAAATATAAATAATCCAAACATTAAAAAACTAACTAAAAATACCCTGACTAGATAATAGAAAATCTCAGGTGATGATCTACAGTGGAAGTTGAGTGAAAATTTCCTTTAATGTAAATATTTTATGGGTGTATCATGATGTCTCGTCACTGTTCTAAAACGAGCAGTTTCATTTAGTCCTTTTTTCTCCCTTCTTTAGAAGATAAAAATGGGAGCTGAATAAAACAAGACATCCATATTTGTATAAACCTCTTTATTACTCTCGAAAAACCAATGTAGCAATATTGCAGTTCTTATATTGTTTTAATTAATTAATAATTATTTAAACGACACTAAACCAAACTACATGTTCCACAAACAAAAGGTATGATAAATGATAGACATAAAAGACAAAAAACATATATCATAGTACCAGGTAATAATACAATTCTTAAAGATGAAAGTTGTTAATGCTGGAAAATGACACAATAGATGTTTTCTTGTCTCACACAGGTATGAGGAGCTATTCTAAAACAATTTTATATAAGAGATTACAAATTGTCTGTGTTTAATCCAAGTTGTGAGGTAGACAATAGAGTAGTATTAGCAATAGTTACAATTGTTTAAATAGTAGAATACATTTTCTTTTTGTTAGTTTTTATTGCAAGCCCAATGCAAAGCAGGAGGTAGTAGGGTATGAGCAGTTTTCTAGCAAAATCTCTGTATAACAAAAAAAAATGTATTCTCCATAAAGTGGGAAATTATGTTGTAGTTTTTCCAACACCAAATAACAGAGGGATTAATAATAAAATAAAAAAATCAAGGATAACTATTAATGAATATCTTCGCAGATGTAGTTATTTTACTAATTAGGAAGTGGATTATCCTATAGTACAAATAGAAGCAGAAAAAGAATAGTTATGGTAAAGCACATATTTTAATGCAGGACCCAGAACAACCAAGTAAAGGACAGTTCTTCTTTGACAATTAATTGAAAATTAAGTTCCCATTGTGAGGCTACAGGATTGTGGACGCTCAGTATGTCTGCTCATATGTGCCACAATGCTTGCCAAGCCATGAGAAAATAAAGTCACTGAATCAATAATATGGGAAAACAATACCATCTATCTAAAACAACCTCATAAACTACAGAGTAATCTGACTTGTGTTTTTGACTCCCTTCCCCAGTAAGGCCAATGTCAGAAGGAGCTATTGGGGTTGTGGTATGGGAGGACAGAAAAAAGGAAGTTCAGCACTGCAGAAACATAGACGGTTAAGTCATGCATCAACCTGATGGTTGGTTCCTCTGAGGCTGAGGAGTTTGTATCAGCTGCTGCTATGCAGTGTTCAAAGACAGAGCTAAGCACACTGCAAACTCCCTGCTTCTGGCACAGTTGCAGTTGGTGTGTTTAACTCTGAATGTATGGAGGGAAATTGGACATGTGAGGCTCAGTATAGAGAGAACAGAACAATTCTAGTAGTTTTTAAAATGTGCTGCAGCTACTGAACATTTTACCAATCAAGTAAACTACAAAAAAAAAGCTGCATGATTACCAACTTATATACACAATAACAATTACCAACCTTACGTAGTATAGGGACATAAAATGAGTTATTAAATGAATAAATAAACATACTTTTTATTAGAATAAATCTATATATGCATCAATGATTCTACATTTAATATTTCTGTAATTATTTTCAGTGATAACATTTTCAGAAATTTGAACTAATGGGCAACAATAAAATATGACATAATGGATACAAATAATGAAAATAATTAAAGACAAGGATTTTTTTGAAGGCATTTAAAAAGCAGTAGCAACCATTATTCAATATTAAATGCAAGACTACAATCTGTGCAGTTGTTTTACGATATAAGCATGGACCATGGAGACTTTTTACTTTTGTAGTGTGGAATTACTGAGAGAACGATAGGTAACAATAGTTACAGGAAAACGGAACAATTTACTAATAATCAATGTGTTACATAAAAAAATAAAACTTTCTTTAAAGGCAGACGTTTCTTCAATAGAACAATTTATAAAGTTTTATAACCAGTCCAGTCCATCAATCGCTGGAGTGATGATATAGAAGATTTTCAATGTAGGCCAATATAATCTATTAATTTTTGTGGCTGATATCGGACTAATATCAACATCGGACTATGGGATCCCTATTCTGCAATATACTATGAAAGGGACTTTGGTAAAAGAGGTACCAGATATTGTTCAAAAACAACCTGCTGAGAAAACCTCAGAAAGTGAACCGCCCATGTTGTCTTGGCTATTTTAAGCCGATAACAAGCAGCGATGACTCAGATACTACATTATGGAAATAAAATTCACTCATTAAAATTCAACTTACACCTTTAAAACAGCTTTTATTTTTGAAACTATATTTGATCTTTTTATGCAATATGTATAATGTTGATTACTCAACAGCTTAATGCATACAGTAACAAGTGGCTCTCATAGGCCTAATTTTGAAAGAGAAATGCAGAGAATTACTTTGATGTAACTGCAGCAGCCTAAATTTAGTGCATTACATAATAATACATGAATAATGAATTAGTTTGTTTAGGGTTTTTGAAGGCCAAAGAAGTCAAAGGTATGGAAGTACAGGGGTTGGACGAGGAAAATAAAATACCTGGTTTTAGACCACAATAATTTATTAGTCTGGTTTAGGGTCTCTTTTTGCAGCCAATAAAGTGTCAATTCATCTTGGGAATGATAAATACAAGACCTGCATAGTGGTCAGAGGGATTTTAAGCCATTCTTCTTGCAGGGTAGTGGTCAGGTCACGACGTGATGCTGGTGGAGGAAAACGTTTCCTGACTCACTCTTTCAAACCACCCCAAGGTGGCTCAATAAAATTTAGATCTGGTGACAGGCCATGGGAGATGTTCAACTTCACTTCCATGTTCATAAAACCAATCTTTACCAGGTTTGCGGTGTGTATTGGTGCATTGTCATCCTGATACACAGCACCGCGTTCAGGATACAATGTTCGAACCATTGGATGCACATGGTCCTCCAGAATGGTTCAGTAGTCCTTACTAGTGACGCACCCATCTACCACAAGTATTGGGCCAAGGGAATGCCGTTATATGGCAGGCCAAACCATCACTGATCCACCCACAGGGTTCTTTGGGGCTTATTAACACCTTCACTCTCCCGTGGTTTTATGTTTTTTGGATACAGTCCGGGTTAGCACCCAAACGACCCCTTTCAGACAGCTTCAAATTGTGTCTGTAAATGCTGTTGGATGTGGTTTGTCCTTGATGGTGTTATGCTGACATTACCCTGGATACCGTGGCTCCTTATAGATCAAAGAGTTTCAATCTTGGTCACAGATGCACCAGCAAGATGTGCACCAACAATTTGTCCTCTTTGAAACTCTGGTATGTCACCCATAAGGATGTGTGCATTGCAATATTTTCAGCAAAACCATGCTCTTAGCCTGCTAAATGGACCATCACACTCTGCTCTTACTGATGCAATGTGCAATTAATGAAGATTGGCCTCCAGTCCTGTCCAATTTACCCATGAATACTCCCACATTAAAATGTCAGGTGTTTCAGTTTCGTTGTTCAACCCCTGTATCTTCGGTTAGCTCACATGTCCTGTTCCAGCAGTGTAGAACTCAGAATTGTTGTTTGAGTACCAATGTGGCTCCTGACATATTTTACTTTACCGGTACTTTAAAGTAACTTTGCTTCGGCATGTACGTATGAGTATTTAAAACAGCGCATTGATGAGCCAATGGAAAAGATAAGGTTACATGCCCAAAAAATGCCAGCTCTGGGTAATCTGCTGAAATAAGTGGAGCTGTGAAGGTGGTGGGTCACATGATTGCAAAAAAAAACTGCTGCAGACCTCAAACTCACCCCATGATCCAAATATGGACATTAGTTGAAGTTTTTTAATTTTGCTTGTCTTTTGTGTTTGCCACCAAAAGTTGAGGACACCAATGTGATGGTCAACCAATATTTAACAATCATAATCCAAGCATATTTAGCAAAGGAAAAGTTTCATACGGTTTCCAAAGGAACTGGTGAAACTGAAGGCTCAGAAAACATATATACATTTCCATTTATCAATATTACAAATGTATAAAAGGTTAATAATCCTAGCAATGAAAATTTGGTTTTTACATCTTTCCTTTACATCAATAAAACTGCTTAAGCTGTATGACGAAGAACCATAACTCTTATTGATTGCCTTTAAAAATATGTTAAAGCAAAATAGAACATAGCAGGCTGACATTAATAAACCTAGTTATCTCCTGGAGATCAGCTTCCCTGGTGTCACAATGAAGCCGCTTCTAACATGGAGACCTTTCTTCACTCATCAGAGGTGCTGCAGTGCACCACTGTTTGCTTTGAAGTCACGTTCAAATGAGCTGTGACAGGATCTAATGAAGCTGGATGGGACGAGCTTCTCGTAGCAAAACGTTCATAAAAGCGTGCAAATCCAAAACCCTACTCATGGATGTCACTGTGAACAGGGGGAAAAAAATTTCAAGAGAAGTATATATGAGAGACAAAAAGTGCCCAATATGGCACCTGGACACCCTCACAGGCTACATACCATCAACCTGCCATGTTACGGCCGTATCATCTTTCCCAAAATAACAGGTTCATATCTGACCATCACATGTCTGTCAGTAATAGGATATGGTCAGTCCAGAATATGTTCATTAGCATATACTTCACATGTGAAAAGGTGGGTAAATAATCTGCTGACTGTGACTCAGTGTTAGAAACACTTGCATCACATATACAATTAAAATTTTAAATTTTTTCTCAATGCTTAGTCCAGCTTTTTATTCCTGCAAACAAACTTTTGTTAAACAACCTAGAAATGTGGAAAACTCAGTAAGGGTTGTAGCTTTCAGAAACTTTTTCACTTCAACAATTTCCGTCCACATTAAAAACAAATCCTCTGAAGTCTATCCACTTAAATCCGGAAGGATCATAGAAATATTAACATATACGTTTTCAAACTATTTCATCAGAAAGAATAATTTTTATCAAAATCATGGCTTTTATTAAAGAACATGCAAAAAAAGGACAAAAAACCTTTTCTAAGGTCATTTTTAAACAGAAGGAAAATTTAATGCCTAACTTTCCAATTATTCACTGGTTTATTGTGCAATCTCCCATTGCAAAGAAGCTGTAAAGCATGGGGCAAAACAGAGCTGAGCAGAGTGTAGTGTACATCAAGGGGTTAAGTCAGTCTAGACCTCCTGACATAATAAGCATGTAAGTGAAAAAACTATTTTGAAAATGCCATAAACAAAGCGCACAACATGAATGAGTTTTTTTTGTTGTTTTTGTTTTTGTCCTGAGGCAACAATTCAAAATTTTGTTAAATACTGAGGGGCAAATAAAAATATAGCACCAAAATAGACATGCTTTGATCATTAACTTTCATTAGCTAGACTACTCGTTTTCTCAGGAGCCCAGCATAACAATTATACACACAACACATCCAGTTGTAATCCTATTCCAGAGGTTACTGTAACTCGGCCTATTAAATTAATTTTTCATGTCTTAGATTATATTATCTAACAGAGGTTTCGGCATTTTAACAGCGATAGGATTGTGCCAAATAAACGGGGGTTTTGTTTACCATTTTAAAAGGACAAAATATCCTAATAATATTAACTCATTTGCGTGTTAAAGTAAATCCCATCTTTTGTACTTTGTTCCTAAAGAAGATAAAAAATGTTCCCACTACTAGACTATTGCTAGTTGGATCGCTAACCGTACCCACTTTTGAATAGATAAAGTTGTGCTGTTATACCTTGTATAACTGCAGGGCCAATTTCCCACCATAAATGCCATTTCCAACTGTGTTTTAAAGCACCAGGAAACCATAATAAATCCATCTACCTCCTGCTTGCAACACTACAGATGTCAATCACAGATCAACTGGTGGGGATCATAAGGGTTAGGGTGTGAGTCTGTAGTAAAACACAGAGGTAGATCAAATATGTATGGGATAAAATGTTTTAGTGATAAAACTGCATGGTTCTCTGACGTTGGAAAAATTAGACCAATTGCTTTACTGAATCAGGATGGAACCAGACTGGGTCATTCACTGGAAGCTCTTCAGTGAAAAAATCCCACAACATGTGTAAAACAATTTATTTAAATATTAATAGAGTTTGTTTTTGAAGGATATTTAATATATAAAGTGCATTAACTTTAGAACTCGTGTGCATATTAATCCAATGACAAGAAATAAAATCTGAGAAATAACTTAGTAATAACTTAGTAACTTTAGTAACAGTTATTTTGTAGAAAATTTAGATGTATATATATTTTTCTTTCTACGAAAAAAGTATACAAATTCTGAAAGTTTTTACCCAAAAAACAGCACATCCCAACCTGTAGTTTTGATGTATTAGTCATTTTATCTGTCAAAATAAATTAATTCTTTTAATAGGGAGAAATAAAAGAATTACAAGATCTCATATGAATCCATTATCATCAACAATAGCACACAAATGAGCACCAGCTCTGCTTAGAGAAAGATAGGGCACCATCAGACAATTATTACAATATTCTTACTCAAGGTTAAAGTCATCTCTGGTGATGCACAATTGGCAAGTCTCGTCAAGACTGCAGTGAAGAGCTTCTGCCTCTCATTCGCTCGCTCAGAGTTTAACAAAACGAAACTGAAGCATCCTTAGAATGCCTTTGACTTACAGCAAGATGCGGCATGTTGAAGAAGTCCTTCTTTTTGTCATCTACCAAGTGACAACAATTGGTAGAAGAAAAATTGACTAAACACTTTCAGCAAGGATTAAGAGAAGAATGTGAAAGTAGAAAAAAAATAAATCAGCTACAGCTATTAGTTTTTGGTCAAAATGTACAAAACCAACCAGATAGCTGAGGTGGTTTTAGCCATCTCGTTCAAAACTATTCTAAATCATGAACACCTCTTCACACCTGTTGACCTGCTATGTGAGCTATTTAGGTAACTAAAACCGTATTGTTGCACTAAACTCATCTATTTTGAGGCGAAGATATATCTTTTACATATTTCAAGTTGCGTATTTCTATTGTCAACTGCTGCATTTCATCACACTGGGAGGTCATCTTCAAAAAAGTACTGGCAGTCAAATTGCCTTTGTGAAAAACTCACTCACCACAGCATGGTGCATTACTAATAAACTCCATACAGATTTTTAAAAAAAGTCTCAAACAAATCCAAATACCTTGGACAGCTCCTTTACAAACAGTAAAACAAACTAAAAGTTCAGAGATAAATATGGCAGTGAGTGGAGTAAGCCACAAATTGGGTCATGGCTCCCTTCAGAATTAAAAAATCAACAGAAGAATATCATTCTCACTATTATATATTATAATTG
The DNA here is from genome assembly GCA_032876305.1 of Orestias chungarensis. Lineage (NCBI taxonomy): Eukaryota > Metazoa > Chordata > Actinopteri > Cyprinodontiformes > Cyprinodontidae > Orestias > Orestias chungarensis. The sequence goes on along the minus strand of JAVLVB010000106.1, from coordinate 1,081,600 downwards.
TATCTCTGATGTATGTATCCCTTATACATCCCTGGAGAGCTACTTTCCAGCCGCTTTTAGGTGCAACCCCTCTCCAACACAGCTAAATCAAATGACTGAATTACTTCTTCAGCACACCATCTTGCTTGGCAAATACAAAATAACACATTCATTTGATTTAGGTGTGTTGGAGCAGGGTAGTAGATCTTGAGGAATAGGGTTGGAGACCTCTGTCCTATATTACATGGATTTACTCTTTTTTTTTTTAGCAGCTGCAAGCACAGACATACAGACAGTAGAGCTTTCCATCAGAAGTCAGAAACAAAGCAAGCAGCGTCCTGTTCTCATGACTCTTTAAAAGCAGGGGCCATTAATGCATGAACACAGCATGTAACAAGTATTTCAACAGCGAGCAAAGCTCCAAGAAGATTTATGTACTGAAGCTTTCGCAGCACACGTATCAGGATTTTTTAAGAGGCAGCACTTTGGTAAACATGACCATCAATAATAATACAGTAGAGTCTCGTTAACATAAGGTGATTTGGGTCAGTCTCCTTGTCATTTAAATTTCAATCAGTGCTGGTATAAAAATTTAGATTTTATCAAACTCAGTCCTATACAGCATACAACTTCAGACTCCATGAAATACAAATAAATACACTGGTGCTGGAAAAAGGAGATTCTTTATATATGTTACCATTTAAAAAAATTGACACAATTGAACCACAGATACAAGCTAAAAGCTGCTTTTATGCAGCCAGTGTAAATATCTGTTGGGAAACAGGAATGTATTGGTCACACCAAAAGACTCGATATTACAACAACACATGCATCAGCAACAACTAAATGTAATTAATCTTCCTTAACACTTAAAATTCAGAAATCGAAATAGAAAATTCGATCCATGTAACAGTTTATATTGAAGGCGTTGTGTCCAGATCATGATCAAATCAAAATTCTAATAGTCATTGGTGTTTGGAATTTTACATCGGCTGCATGCCCAGTCAGCCATAAACCACATTTATGTGGCCATGTTTTAGCCAACTTCTTATTTCAAGTGCATTGGTTTTCTAAGCATGTCAGTTAAATAAAATTGGGCATTAACGCTAATAAAGAAAAACACACTTTGTGGTCTATTGTAGCTTTCATCGCCAGACGGAAAGGAGACGTACAAGCGGTGGCCGTGCAATTCTACAATCTGCTCATGATGTAAACGTTGTCAGCCTGAGCAAAAGGTTACTTTATAAAAGACTGTTCCGTACACATAATTTCTTTACTAAACTAACGTTAAAGTATTTCATGCTTTGGGCGACTTGTTACATATAGGAATATTCCAAGAACTTGATTGACCTACTTACTGCATGTAAACAGTGAATGGACTACAATAAGATGGCGATTTTCTAGTATGAATGATTACTGTAAGTGCCACAATGTAGAGTCAAGTTCACCACATAAAGGTAGCAACGTCAATGGGCAGATCGGATCCAACATAAACATGTGGAAAAAGGAAGTTGGATTCAACTTCGGACAACTTTCAGATTGCCAGAAGACTACTATTCCCTTTGAGAACAGTCAGATCATGTTGAACCAAAAACAAAAGTCTGTTCTATAGGAATTTCATTTGTTGGGATTTGTTTCAAAAAAATATCAGGTCATGTAACATGTAAAATTCTACTAAACTAATTTACCTATAACAAATTATGATCAACATACAATACTAGTCTCCAGTGGCAGAAGATGTAGGTATTGTTCAATTTTTCCAGCAATAAAAAGAGACTTGACTCTAGCATGCTAGTTATACAACTTTTTTCTCAGGCCAGGTTTTCTGGCATAGTGAATAATGGCCTTCGTTACGGTCGAGCCGTAGCGGTAATAATTCTGCAGCCTAAGGAAGAACTGTAGTTTTCTTGGGCATCCACAGCCATCTGTTTGTGACATAACAAAAGCCTGCATTAGCAATTCTAACACAGCAAGAAAAATACCAGAATAATCTAACAAAAACTGTCAACACATTTAGACAAAATGTAAATTTAGAAGCTATCAAAGTCGATTTAGCATATAACTAATCAAAAGCATGCAATTTCAAAATAGGTTGCCATCTGTAGTTAGATCAGGTCTACATATAATCTTTACCATCTTCCCTGCGAACCCCCCTTGCTTTTCTACACTCTCATGGGTGTCACAAAACTCATCCTCCACTTTGAGTGCAGATGAGTCCTGGCTGTTGTCTCCACAGCAACCAAGAGTGGATGCCGAGGTCTTTGCACGAAGGGATTCTTGTGTGGCAGGTGGCACTCCTTTCTACAGTGAGAACTGGAATGGCCTGCAGGATCTGAAGCCACACCACAGCTAGCAAGCTGTCACTTTAACTTAGGATAGATCACAAAGCTGACGTGAGTCAGTGACATGTCCTGTGTCGGGAAAAGGGATATTATATCTATACGACGAGCCCTAAGGTCAAGAAAGCTGAGAGAAAGGTTGTATTTTGTCTGCAAGATAACTTGCCTTTGAACAGGCTAATTATCGCAATAATGTCTGTCATCAGAAACTGATACGAAATCTTTTAGCTTTAGCCCATCTTCAGAAAGACATCTTGTTTTTCCCCTATTTGCTGCTCATCTTTGATGTTGAGCCTGAAACAACTGCATCCTTTCAACAAAGAGACCATTTAATTGTTAATAATTAGTTTTAAGTCCAAAGAGAGGCATTGGATCGAAGAGTAGGATCAGATTTATTTCAGATATGGGAACCAAAGTTAAACTGACACACAAAGAGAAGCTCAATAGCTGTGACCCGCAGCAACAATCAAACTCTGAATGCAAAATAGACTTCAAAACAGATAGAAACACTGAGGCTTGTGATTTATAGGCAAACAGCACATCTTTTAGAACCTCATAAAAAAAACAACTTAAGTGTTGCCTATTTAATAATGCATGTTAGACATTCTTTTTTGTACAGGGATCTATTCCTCTGATCCATACAAAACAAGACTTTAGCATGCAGGGCAAAATATAAAAATTCTCACCAAGTGTCCCTTAGAGTGTTATAGATAACAAATTCTAACAATTATAAAGCAAATTTTAATTTGGATTTAATTTATATTTAGATTGTTACACAGTTTAAACCAACTTACCCAATCTGTCCTATACATCTCAAACCTATCAAACTGAAAAACAACATAGGAGTCAATAAAACAAACTTAAATAGGGATGGCTGTGGGTAGGGTATATGAATAGTTTTAAAAAAAGAACTAACATTTTAAAATCATAAAAAATAAAATTTTGCTCCAAACCCATAAAGTCTGCTTCAGAAAATGCCAAATAAAGTGAGAGTGGCTAGAGTTTACCTTAGTCCACATCTTATTCAGAAAGTTAATTATGTTCAGTCAGTCCATTTTAAATCTATTAGGTATTTCATGTAGTTTGGTATTAAAATAATGTACTTATTTAATGATGCTCAAACTTACCTTTCAGTTTGACATATTTCAAAAACCTAATTTACAAAAAGTTAATTTCAATGTCAGATAAAGCTTGTAAGCAAATATGTCCATTTCTCAGAAGACTTTCCTTTTTAATGATGTGGCTCTGTATAGAATAACACAGAGACTTGTGAACTGGGTAAGTAGCCCGGCTTATGTATTCATGTGGCAAACACCTGTTGCCCGTGTACTGCTGTGTTTCTCTATTTATCTATGTCTGATTCTTCTTGGTTCTATCATTAGAGATGATTAAATCACCCATCATTATAAATCCGTCTTCTGCTGACATTAACCTTGCAAACAATCTCTTCGAAAGCCTCACTGATGCCAAAAGCTGGTTGTCCGGAAACTTTTTAACTTAAAATGAAGGTAAAATTAAATCTCCCTGATAATCTGATAACCGTCACTTAAGACTTATTTAAATATTTTGTTGGTTACAACTAAATATTTAAATAATAGAATATCGAAAACCTAATTGTAAACCTAATTTTGTGAAACATCAATAATATAAAGTTTCAGGGTCTGCATTTTATGATCTTAAAATTATATGAAAAGTAAGATCCTTTCTGTCACAACCTGCCTTAAAAAATGCCTTTTTATAGTAGCTTAGAATACTGTAAGTCATTGTAAGTAATATATCAAACAGCTCCTCAAAAGAATTTGATTGATCCAAAAGGCTGCAACAATGCTTCTAACTTAAACTGTAAAGATTTAAGCACATCACTCCAATCTTAAAATCTCTGCTTTCAGGTAAACAGATCATTTATTTTAAAATACTGCTAATAGTCTTTAACACTTTAAACAGCATGTCCTCTTCTAATGTGTCTTAAATGCTTATAGAATATGAACCTTTAAGTATTGCGGTATCCAGCCCCTCCAATTATTTACCCATTTTAAATTTTATCGTTTTCTGGTTTCATTTAGTCCAACTCCTGTTCGATGTTTTATATTATCCACATATTTGCTTTTAACTAGCTTGAACAACGCTTTTATTTTCATTACTCATTTTTTATTTTTATTTTTCTATTTACTTAATTGCACATTAAGTGTGTGCCTTCTAATGAAATGTTCTTTATAAATAAAATAAAATACATTCTATCAACTCAACAAAAAAAAAAGAAAACAATGTCATATTTACAGTAATTGGCGGTGGTACTTTAGTTAGTAAGTTTGCACTTTCCAAACAGCAGACTTCACTTCTTTGAAGTAAGAGACATTTGATTAAGTTATAAGTAATGTGCGCAAACAGCTAGTAGAGGAGCAGAAGGGACAGACACCGTCCTAAATGACTTAAGAAAATCGGTGTTGCTTTGGAAGACATCCTTGTTTCTTAATAAAACAACCTATAAGCAATGACACCAAAATGTAGAAGTCGTAAAACCACTTGCATAAGTTGATGCCGGTAACGGATTCATCTTTATGTCTAAAACTCTATTGATTTTGTTAAGTGGCAATTGGGGGAAATAGTGTTTAGGAATAATGTTGTACAATAGCAAGATCCTTAATTCGAATGTCCTCTTAGCAGGCCCATGTGTAGCTTGATTTTTTTTATCATCTACAAGTTTCCTCTGTTCTGTCTGGTTCATTCTTACAGCCAAAGACATTTGTACATGTTGACTATAGGAGAAGCTGTTTTAATATATATAGCAGTTTGTTTATTTTAGCTGCACAATTGCTTAGTTAACAGCCAATGGATAACGAGGCTTCTTTACTAATGAGTGAAGATTTGATTTGGTCTGGAATATTTCACAAAAAAAGGCAACAGAACTCATCAGCTTTTCTAAGTAAATGCATAAAACCAGATAAAGGCTGGCTTGAAACAGCAATTAGATTTCCAGCTTGGAGAAACATATACACCGATAGCAGCAGGATATATAAAATTAGATGTTATCGTTGACCTGGCAAGAGACTGCACAGGTTAGGTCAGAAATAGATTGAAAAAGCCAGGAGCTATGACAAATATAAAGGTGAGAAAAAAAAGGTTTTTATTGGCATATTCTATATTGACAAGCAGTTTTTTTTTTATTTGTGATGGAATTAGAATCTAAAAGCTTGGTTCTTATAAAAATACATCTGCACTATAGAATGAAACTTGTTTCTCCCTGTGAGAAATTTTCACGGTATACATTTTTTTCCAAGTAAGTCATTTCTTAATCGATTATAATGGGCAAGGATGGTATCCCCAACTCTAATCTCTCTGCCTGGCTTTATAACCAAAACAACAACACAGATATTGAAAAAGGTAATGGCTAAGGCAAATGAAGCAGATTAGCAGTGCTTGGCAACAACCGATGTCGTCCTCCACCATAAGTTCCTGTGCATCCTCTCACTTTCTCTGAATACTGAACTGTTACCCTAATAACAGTCATGAGACTGTGATACATCAGCAGCCTTAGATCATAAGCTTCTTCAGACTTCTTGAAAAACACCATCAATAACTCTTTAAACGATATTCTTTTAAATGAGTTACACGATTTATAAAAACAAAACATTTTCAGAACCTAAAAAATATAAACCTGAGTAAATAATTTTATTTGCAGTTCTAGTCAGAAGCTCATGGGGAATTTATTATTTTTATAAATTGATTATGCTCTTAATTAATCTTAAATAGCTATCAGGAAAATTAACAGCACACAGCGTGTGGGTCGCAGAAATATATATTTATAATCCAACATGAACTTTTTTTTTTCCCCTAGAAATTAATAATCCTGACAGTTAAGTGGAAACAAACACTGAAATGGCTCTCAAATAATGTATAAATGCAAAGAATTTCCATGACAACGTCGGTAAGAGGGTCATCCATGCTCCCTTCCTCAATTACAAAGCCTGTTTGAGCTGTAAAATTAAATGGTTATAGAGGAGTTCCTTACAGACAAGTGCTCCAGGTTCAGCACCATGGACAGAGGATGACCATTTTCCGGATGAAGGTAAAGAGGTAAAAAAAAAAGGAAATAAATGACTTAAACACATAAGAGTTCCACATACTATGATGTGAAAGTAGCAAAATGTATGTAAAGTTGAAAATGTAGCCTTTGTATAAATTAATAAACCTCACAACCACCAAGGTGCAACTTTGAACAATTGTCAACAAACTGAAGCCAGTGTATATTATAAACTATATTCAAGCATTGGCAGAGATTTTAAATCAGAACTGCTCCTAAAACACGACTATTTTAATATCAATTTGTTTTAACAAACAATTTTATTTTAGCCTAGAATATCCATATTAACATTTATGGTTGTCCTAAAGGACAAGTCTATTCCAGTCTCAGCCTTCGGCCATGGATACGTTTTTTTTTTTCTCAGGATAAGTTTCATTGATCATCCGGTTAACTCAAACTATACCGGGTATGCCTGCTTAAGAAAAGCTTCTCCAAGGTATGATGCTACAATCATGTTTAATCATGGAGATGCTGGGTTATACAAAAGGCTGCTGTGAGACGCTCAGTCATGCGTATTGTAGAGGTGAAGAAAGAGAGAGAGGAAGCAAGATATACAAGCTCGGTTTAATGAAAGACCAGAATAAAATAAACCGATTTGCGACATTTGATTGTTCGGTGCTTGAATTTTGAATATTGTGGCAGAGATGCAACATCAATGGTTAAACAATCCGTGAGCAGGGTGATCATTGTTTCATTAGGAATGATTGTATCGATATCATTTCTGTTCTGCACGATTCCTCTCAGCATAGCATCCTGGTAAGATGTCCCTTTGGTCTACTTCTGGTTTCAGCAACAGTATCTGTATCACTTACTCAAAAACACAAAAATGTGCCTTATTTGATGTTTTAAGTAGTTTTAAAAAAAAGACACACACTGAAAGAGACGCAAATGTCCCTCTGCAGTAATCCAGACAAAGGCTTACATCATGATTGCAATGTTAGAGGTTCCTGCTTTTCTTGAGTTTTCTCAAGTGAGATGTCTGGCTATGGCTCTGTGTGTGTTATCTTTTGTTCAACTCTCTGTGGGATCTGTACTGTGTGCTTTCAGATATCTGTTAAAGTTAGAAACCAGTTCAAGAATGCCTTAGTTTTAATCGCATTAAACAAATGTAAAAAAAATGTTGCGCTATAAAGAAGAAATCACTGTGTAATAGTCACACACACCTAACAGATGCAAAGCCTAACAGTTAAAAGTCTGCAAGTTAAAAAGGATGTCACAGAAGGCTTGTTGCAAAAAACGCACTTAACTACAAAATGCAACGGATGTTTTCATTTTTGTCCTCATGCAGACACTAACCTATGACAACATACCCTGGTATACATGCAGGGCCCTCTTGCTTTCGAAAGCTCGCTTATCCTTTTAATCGGAGATGAATCCATCAAAGTGGGTCAAAGTCTTCCCCATCTGCCCTGGCCAGATTTTCAATGCACAAGGGTTGATTAAAAAAAAAAGACCAAGAAAATAGGCCATAAACCAGAAGGCATACACAAAAACAAAAATAACTAAAAGATTAATCTATGGAAAGACAAGTGAAATGAAGGCTTCAAGATAAAGATGTGCACTTAGTTAAACACAACCAGCCAATGCTTAATAGAAACAAAACGTGTTTTCTTTCTGAATATACAGGCGGCCGTTTTTGTATTCGTTTTAATTTATGTCAAGTTTTTGTCATCCATCCTTTACCCTTAAATGTGACATTATAGAAGGCAGGGGAACGTGGTAGAGAGAGGAGCATGGAGCAGGGTGTCGGACGCAAAAACAGCTCGGGAGGTGGGGCAGGGTTGGAGGTAAGCTTGTCTCCTAGCTGTGTGTAAACTGTAGGTCGGAGTGGTGTGATGTATCCTTAAGGCCTCTTTTCAGGGATGCAACTGTGGTTATATATGCTAAGCTATCTTGCTCTGGATCAAGGACAACAATAAAATAAAGACCTAAGAAATGTGAAAGGTACAATTCCAGTGGGAAATCTCACAAAAGGAAGCCATACATCTGCAGATCAATGCTCAGTACCATTCAGATGTCATGTAAAAGGTAGGAATCACCACGTTTTGTTCCGTTCCTGCATGGAGATCACAGAAGAGCGCAGACCCTCACATTTAGTCTGTCACTATGCATCGCAGAGGGGAATTTCCTAGATTTGGCATTGGCTTGCACAGGATACAAGGTCACTTACAGTGCAGAGTATGTTTTGCAAAAAAAAAAAGAAAACTTCAGAAGGGAAAAAAAACACATTCTATTTCAAGCCAGAATTTAATTAATGCCAGTAAGGGAAAAAATGTCACAAGCATTCCCTTTGGATGAAAGGGAGATCATTTAGTTAGAATACAATGTTACCCTTTTAATTATCTTATTTAATCACTGAGATGATTCCTTTCTGCGATCTTTCTGCGCTGCAAACTTGTAAAGACCAACATGTAAAAGCAGTGTTAATGCCAATGGCATTCCCAGCAGGATAAAAACACTAAACAGTAGCTCTGTTATTCCCTCCTTGCGTTCCATCGGATCAACGCAAGGCCTCGGAATAAATCTTAGCATGTGAAATAAATTACCAAGCTAAATGAGAAGCACCATGTTTTAATCATCACTCTCAGACAGCCCATTTATCTTTTCCCTCAAGTGTTAAGCATGAACAGTTGAAGGAAACACAAAGGTGAAGTTTTAATGTCAAAGGGACAAGGCAGTGTATGGGTTTATAAATAACTAATAACACAACAGCAAAGGTGAAGTTCTAATGGAACCAGAAACAACAGCAGGTTTTTGGCCACATTTTTTCTTTGATGGTCGCCATTGACAGGGCAGCTAAATTTTAAGTGCAGATAAGTTTTTTTTGCATCTGACATAAGCTTCGATTTGACTTTGAAGTTTTGATCGTTTCCTTTTCAAGTATCTTCTCACTTCAATTAAACTGCTGGGAGGTCGGCTATTGTGTATCGTTTTTATGGAAAAGAGGCAGTGGAATTATTTTCCTGCCGGATACTGAAGTAGTTAAATACAAAAACTATTGGCTAAGTTAAAAGGGGAAAAACAATTCTGATACTCTCACATTAAAACTGCACAGTAATTTGTTTGCCCCAACTGTACAACATCTCATTTATTTTCTTTTTGGTTCTTCTCTGGTGTCTTATTTTTTTGTATTTGCCTGTGACTGCTGCTGTTACAAAAAAAATTTCCCCACCGTGAAAATGAAGGATACATCTATTCTATTCTACACTAACACGGCTGCATTAACTAAAGTATCAAACGGCCAACATAAAAAGGTAAAACCCATGTGTTTTTGAGTGAGGTTTGTTATGCTTTTACAACAGTATGAATTTGCATCCCATACTGTTAGTCCATATCAGGGAAGTCCAGTGTGTGCTCATGTTTGTCCTCACATGGCTTCAAAGCAAAAATCTGCACCTATGATGCACAAAATTACAACAGTCATAGCCCCCGCTAATTACATAAAACTCTGTTGTTGTAAACTGTTTAGCAGTCAAGTGTTTTGTATCACTGTTTGCAACAAGAATGTTTGCATACTAGTAGTATATAATTTAATGATACTAAATGAGGTGCAGAGGAAATGCTGCAAGGTTTATTACAAATAATCAAAATCCAATCCAATAAAAATCTAAATTTCACCAACTGTTTTTCATAAATATGCAGGGAGCTAACATATTGCAAACTATTCTTATTGAGAGTTGCTTTGCTAGATAACATTAACACTACCTCCTTTAAAGGAAAGATGTGCAAGCAGACATACTGAACTCATCTCTTGGACTTCATAAGGCAGCAGTGTCTCAGAACACAGAACTAGTGTCACATCAAAGAGTCTAAGAAGTTAAGACTCTGCTCTGAGCCAGCTAATATGGCCTGGTGCCTTCAGAGATTTGGGAACAAGCCCTCTCTCACAGGCAGGATTTAAAAGGAACGGCATTACCCTGAAATTGATTAAGACATTTAAAAAAAGACGCGAATAAAGTAGGACTTATTTCTTCTCACAATGATTCTACAATAAGAAAACATTATGTGAAATTAGTGATTCATAACAGATTGCTAGAGAAACCTCCAGTGCAAGTAGCATGTTGTTGAGGTAGAGCAGGCGCGCAGTATCAAGACCATACTCGTCAATACAACCACCCTGGGTTCAATTCCTAAAGCCTTTATTGAATGTCTTTGCCCCCTTCTCTCTTCCCCCTTTTTCTGTGTAATATCTGTCAATAAGAACCTCTTTTGCTAATACTGTAAAGGTTGATAACATAAGCAGCTTTTTTTTAAATCTATTAAACATCCAAAACTGAATCTGTCTATTTGGTGGCTGTCATTCTAAACTGTTGTGTCTGCTGCTCCAAGGTAACCTGTTCTACTCCTAAGCCTTAAGAGTTCAAATAAATTTCTATTGTGATGCAGGTAAACTGATGGGGTGGACCAAACTGGCCTCTTGACTCAAGCAATGATAGACAAAATGTTGCATTTCCTTATTATTGTAAATAAATGTATAATTGCACAGTAGTCAGGAAACATGTATGTAAACTCAAACAATGTACAGACAACTCCTTATTACCAAAGGGACATTTTTTAATATTCATCTTAATGGGATTTGCTGGAACTACAATCAAATAAAAACAATATAAAGGCGAGAACCGTTTTCTTTCTTCATCAACACACTAAAAAAATAAATACTGTACTGCTTTGAAGAGTGATGCAGACAATCAGTATCCCAACACAGCTTCCTTGCCTTGCATGGCTGTGATTGGCCAGAGCTAAAATCTGCTCAGGGGGTCTAAACAGCAATCAATGTGAGGTTCTGCATGGGGCGTCCTTATTTTTCTAATGAAAGCAGAACAAGTGAGCTGAATGCCTAACAAGGCCAATGAAAGCGTGATTATTTTCATTGTAAGAGTTTCATTTTCAATGCATTTTTGTAAAATAATAGGTTGTGCACTCTAACATTATATTCTTTGTTTTCTCTCTTTGTTTTACTTTAGTGAATTTTTAAGCCCATAAATATTATCCAGCCTCATCTTAACAGCAGTTCTCCCCTTGAAGGTGAGACAAAAACCAGATCCAATTAAGGAAAAAAACACAACCAAATCATCTTTGCTCCGCTGCAAAGTCTAACATAAGGCCATGCTGCATCCACAAAGCAAACTGCTCACACATCAACTCCTGCGAAGTAAAGCTGGAACGAGAGCATCGCCAACACAAACAGAAGATCTCTTGCCTGGAACGTGTAAAATCTCGTCCCGTTCGGCGGATACACCTTCGGGGAGTTTGTCCCCGCAGTCATGTCGGAGAAAATCATAATTCCTTCACGAGGAAAGCAATCCAAACTTTAGTTTCCCCTCCTCCTTCTTCGTTAGATCAGGCGAAAGATGATGTTTCCAAAGAGCATGCGAAAAACAATCCGCGACATGGGTTCGGGATGAGCTGCTGTGAGATGCGCAGCTCTCCTGGGGCGGAACCGAGCCCGGATCATGAAGGTCCCGGCGAGGTAAACCGCTGTTTTTTTTTTTGTTTTTTTTTTCCTACAGCAGGTTATCGAGCCCAGCAGGTTTCTAGTGACTAGAAGCGAGAGCAGGAGCGAGCGCAGCCACGCTCTCACAGCTGCTCGGTCTGAGCGCGGATTATCGCCTCCTCCAGCTCCTCCAATCAGCGGCCGGAGCGTCACTGACAAACTACGCGAACAACACACGCACACGCTGGTGCAAATACAAACCATTGCATGATTTAGCTGGTCCATGAACAAATCATGTGTTTAGTAAAGCATATATATACACGTATATATATATATATATTATATATAGATATATAATATCTATATATAATATATATATATATATATAGTCCTCAGCTGGGTTCCTTTTTGTAATTTCCAAAAACAGTGGGATTGGTTAATCGATGAACTATAAATGCCGATGGTTAGGGTTGCATTCCAACATTAGGTTGGATGATCTTGGATGATAAATGCTAGTAAATGCTGATGTACTTTTGGTCCAAATGTGCGATTGGAAAGGATTTGAAAGCCGGTCGTAGTGCTCACCGGGCTCCTCCCGTATTTGAGGGTTTGAAGCAGTTGCCATGTTTGTTTTGGCCTTCAGGCATCTTTGATCCTCGCCTTTCCTGAGCTCAGGTTTATTTGGGGGGTTCTTGAAAAACAAAAACAAACAGACTACTACTACCACTCATTTAACGAACTGTTAAATAAAGTATGGATTTGAAATACATGGAAATGGGCTCATTAGGATTTTAAATGTGAGTTGCAGTTAGTTTAACTAAACAATTTTCAGCCGTCCATTGTGAATGCAGATTTTCAGTTAAGACACTTTTTGATTGTAGCAGAGAGCAAACGCTTAACCAATTTAGAAGAAGTTTACTCACTACTAGCAGTCCCACTCTAAAAAAAGCCTTCTATCGCAGAAACACATATTAATCACGTTGTGTCCGATACGAGAAATCTGCACTACAATATGTGTATTGTCTGTAGTTAATAACATTATACAATTACATTATTTTCTACGCTACAATCAAGTGTCCAATAGTAGTCAAGTATTTATAATAAATGTTAGAGTGGAATTTACCCATTTGATCCAATTACAGCATTTAGCTGTGATTGAGTCAAGAGTTCAGCCTGGAATGAAAATGAAAGCCAATTCAGTTCATGCTGTTGTGTGATTGTCAGATTGAATGGTTTGAACTTGAAGCTTCACCCTTTGAATGAGTTTAGTTCTGGGAGACTTCAAAGTGGTGGTTTTGATTTAGTAATTCAACAGCGTAGGTTTAGCTGGGGTCACTCTCCCTGGCGGAAACTAATTCACAGCGCTTCTCAAACACACCTCTACATTTACAGAAATGCCACAGATTCACTCGCATGTAAAATGACAAGCTTACATGTGCTCATGAAACAACGAAGCACAACAAAAAGCTTTGCTTATAATTCAAAAATGTTACGATTATTTCCACAATTGTTTGACACTAAGCAGGAGAAGGCCTGGAGAGAGGCAGCAGATGGGTCACACACACTGAGGTTTTGATTGGCTTGTGAAACCTGAGTATGGCACACTCTGAGGCATCCTCAGGGCAGTAAAGTTAACTCACTATCAGCCGTAAGGGTTTGCAAAGTTAGGTCGTTTCATAGATGTTTAAAAGGTTGGGAGCAGCTAAATTTAGCAGTCTGAAAAACATTTAATTACTGTGTGAAAACATTTTGTTTTAAAAGCTTTTCATATGCACATGTGAAGAGCTGATTCCAAAATGTGCCTCCTGCAATTCAACCACATAAGGTTCTTTGTGCTTACAGTGTGCTGGTCTATGACCAGCACACTGTAAGCAGTGGGGGCCACGCCCCTTGTTAATTACACAGATTAACAAGGGGCGTGGCTTAGTGTTGATCACTCACTGGTTGGAGGCTTTGTCCTCACAGTTTCCTCTGGCTCTGCCTGCATTGTCTTTTACAACCAAAGCTGCCATTGCATCACAGCTCATTTATACATGTCTTGTTAAAGACAGAAATGTGTATTCTGTAGTGACCCAGAACAATGTTTAGGACGATAGGAGTACATATGAGGATGCATTGCCGTTACCTTAGGCAACACTCTTTATCTAGATCATGTGTTAATTTCTTCTGTGTTGTATGCAAGTATTTTTTTTTTCCAGACCATTTAGCTAGAAGCCTGCTCGGTCAAACCACTTAAGCTGCAAATGGGCTGCAAACAAACAAACAGAGCAACAATTTGTGTATGTGTAATGAGGATTTAGCGGTTGCAACTACATCTAGTAAGAAAGAGAAGTAGGCATTACAGCCGTACATACTCTAAAAATTACGAGGATATGTCATGCTTTCTTTTTCTCTAGTGAATATAAAGTGTCATAATACATGTACGAAACACAAACAAAAAACAGAAGTATGAAATTTGGAATTATCAATCATGCATACAAATTGTTTTGAATTTTAAAATCTTAAATTTCACAACAGTGCCCTTTTACAGTTTCTTTTAAATACAATGGATTCAAAGTTGAAGCCATGTATTACTGAGGAAAATCCTTAACACCAAGCTATTTTTTTCGTCTCAAACTCAGGTCCTTGAGGGCCAGAGTCCTGCAACCTCTAGATGTGTTACTTGCACTACACATTTGAGCTAATGGCTAAACTGATGCACTAGCCTTAGAGCTCTTCTAATAAGCGGATATTGCAGCCATCTGTGGTGAAGAAAAGTAATCTAAAATCTGCAGGACAAAAACCCCTTTTAAGATCAAATCTGCAACCCTGTAAAGCTTGAGACGAGCGGGAGACTTGAACTTCTCTAAGGTTTTCTGGTAGGCGGCTGCTTTGACTTTCATAGGAACCAAAGTGGGCCAACGCAGATGAGCAACACCAGCACATGCCATGGTTCCCCGATTCATCACTGACAGAAGATACTGCGTAGTAAACCTCACTGAAAATGGATTTTGTACCAAATCCACTGTCACAGCAAACTCAGGGATCACAAAGCAAAGTTTAGTCTTATCTGAAGAAAACATTTTATTAGTGAGCGACAGTCCAGTCCCTTTTCTCTTCAGCCTGAATAAAATCCTTTTGATGTCGTCTCTGGTAGCGCTTGGAGCGCAGACTCCAGTTGGAGTCCATACCTTATAAGTCACAGTATGAACTATGCTCCACAGTCCTCTACAGGCTATGGGTGTTTTTCTTACCCGTCCTCTTTCTGGTATGAAGTAATTGGAATAAATAGCCAATTGAAACGTTCTGAGCAGATTCAGATTTATCTGCCCGATTACATTTGTGCCCATGTAAACAACCCGTTTGTTTATTTTAATCCAAATACATTTCAATCCAATCAATGAATTTTGTGCTTGTACACATAGTTAATCTTCCTTCAACAGACTTCTGTAAACCAATCTGAACAGTCAGCTTCTTTAGGAATGACCTTGTGTTGTTTGCCCTTCTTGTGTAGAGCGATTCTTCTGCACTAATAAATCATCAATTGCTGGAGAGGTTGCCGAATTGACGGCTGTCTGCTGGAAAACTGTTAAATCAGCAATCTTATAATCTTTAATTTATAGCATGTTAAATCTATGTAAATCTATACAACACTTGGGTCTGAAAAAATAAGTGAATGTCCATCCAACCAGTATCTTCCGCTTTATCAGGGATCGACCAAAACAGAAAGTTTCTACTCCTCAGCCTCTTAGCCGACTTCCTCCAGGGGAATCCCAAAATATTCCCAGGCCAGCCAAAGAACTAAATCCCTTCAGTATATCTGATTTATATTCAGGTCTCATCCTGGCGGAATTGTGCCTTGAAAACTTCATCAGGTAGCTGTCTAAGACATTCTAACAACATTCTAACAACCTCTAAAGGTTCCTCGCTTCACCTCTCTTTTAAATTCTATCTTCACTTCAAAAGAGCAGTAAAGCGCTTTCATAACTCCCGAAGACAAATCAATCCTCCCATCTTGCTCCATTTTTACCTCGTAAATAAACAAACACCGTGCTTCATCGTCTTCACTCTGGACAGGATCTCATCCCCAAACCAGAGAATGCACACTACCTTTTTATTTTGGTAAATTCAGGCAGAATGTGACATGACAAGTCAAGAGAAACTTTTCATTGAAATTTTAATGTATGGAGCTTTTCAATAATTTTTATTTTTTTTAAATCAATAGAAAATTAAATAGACCACCAATTCAATATATTGGTGGCCTAACTGAAAAAGTCTGAGCTTCAACATGATATTTTACAAGATCAGCAGTAGCAGGAACAAACTGTAGCTCATTTTTTAGCATCAAAGTTGAGTTTCTAACCAAAAATTCCTTCTAGGCCCAAGACCTTCGTCACCTTTAATTTTTAGACATATTCTTGCTTAATTGGGTTTGTTACTGCTGCCATGTTCTGCCTGAGATTGGACAAACTTAATGTCAAAACTAGATTTTTCATGCTAACAAGAATGCCAAATTTCAACAAAAACACAATGGAAAATCTACTGAAGCAATTAATTGCTACTTAAAAGAAACTAAATCTCTTTGCTGTTGTCTGCTAGACTCACTGCACTAAGCCAAAGAAAAAAACATTCCACTATATGTACAGCTGTCAATAATAGTTCTCAAGTCCTTCGCTGAAGTACAGCCTTCTAGAAACAAATGTCTGAAGCAGAGCAGCGGATGCATATTGATTGCGTCAAAAGGGATGTGTGGGCAGACTGTAATGGACGTAACCTCGCTCCGGTCTCAGCTGAAACATTAGGGAGGGATCGGCAACGATGCGGTCTAAGACAAGAAAATATTTACAGCATTCAATAAAATCCATCTAATGCAATAAAAAAAATATACAGCTGGGGGAAAAACAAGAACACTTTCAAAAGTTTCAGAAATACATGCAAGTGATTTACTGCACTATTCAGGACTTCTTTGTGAGTGGTGCATTTGTCTGTTTATAATCCTGAAGACAATTTCAAAAAAACTTTACTTATCCGCTCCGCTGATCTCTTTCTTAGAAATAGTTGTGAAATATTTTAGCAAGCAACAATGGGCAAAACGTAGTAAATAGTAAGAAATCTATGAAATTTATGGGCTAATTCAAAATGTAAACAGCTGGACAGTGAGAAAGGCCAACACTTGAGAATAAATATCTGGGTTGTTTTTTTTTTTTTTATCTAGGCTTGGTTTAGGCAGATTGTGTCGATGGACAACCGTTTTGCTAGATGTTGTCTCTATGGTAATAAACAAGTCAATAACATAGGGGTGAAAAGGCAGTTGATATAAAAACGGGTTTTAAATTAGCAACAAGGCGAGTTTGCTGTAATGCATTCATACCATTGTGGAATGAGGATAAAAACAGGCAAAGAGAAATATATAACACAAGTAAAAATGGTCAAAATGAGAGTAACATTAACAGAAAATAGAGATGTAGGCAAAGGGATTGTTTTCTCAACATACAGAGATATTGAGAAAAAGTTCCCCCTTCAAAACTATTACAGTCTGTCTTATACATAGTTGCTGTGGTTTGACATCCTTTTCCACAGATACCTATTCCTTCTTTCTTAACATGCCTATTTTGCTGGCTTAAAGAGACCTTGTACAGGCAGTGTGGAAACCATCAATAAGAAACTGACTTTAGGTTAGCTACTAAGCAAATATATTAAATATTTCGCCAATAAAAACACTGTCATCTGGTTCCCATCAAAGCTTCAAAGAAGCTTAAACTACGTATGACATGTTCTGATTGAAATCTGGGCACAAAGGGCAAATTTTGACAATACATTGGACCTTTTTTGTATACATTACTAAGAAGGATAAAGGCTTAAAACAGACAATAGGTTCCAGGGAGTATTAATCATGGCTTTATTTAGTGTTTAGGGCAATTTAAGGGCTCATCAGGCTTTGTGGCCAAAATCAATAAACCTCACTCTTTTCATAACTACAAATAAAGAAAATAGAGCCAACTGGCAAAGCTTAAAGGTTTCTCATGGAAACTCAGTTACGTAACGTTTCACAGCTAAAAAAAACAAAAAACAACAACATTGTGTTCATTTTAAGTTGGCTTTAGTAATCCTGATTCAGATATAGTTAGTTAAATAGTGCTACATTTAGATTTGTGAGACTACTTGTAGTGATAGTTGTTCACAGAAACATAAAATCAAGCTACAGAAGTCACAAACAGACGTACGGGCAATTTACTATAAAGTGCTGAAACTGAGTTTTAACAGAGTGAAATCACTTTTTTTTTTCTTTTTTTTTTCAATCATGTCTGAGTAAAACTGCATAGGACTGAGAGGCCATTTTTTTTACTTTCAAGATTGCGCATGCATGCAGTATCACCTAACAGTTCTAAAGAAACATGTCGAGGTGAGAGAAAAGGCTGTCAGTCAGTATTTTACCTGTAAATATTAAAGAGCATATGCTGACTTGCAATATCTGGAGGATATTAAGCTTTTTTCAGCATAGAAAAAGAATCTGAGTAAGTGCTGCAGAATGGATGCCTAGAAATTTGACAAAAAAAATGGTTCATTGCAATGTAGATGTAAATAAAGGGGTTCTAAACCTTATGAATATAGTTAGTAGATGCTCTGTATAATTATACTATATCCAGATTTGATGTTACAATCACAAACATGATTATGAAATTGGGACCAAGAAAAGAAATTATCCCTAAAATAAGGAAAAATTGTACATGTTTTCCTAGTTTTTTTTTAACCAAAAAAGAAAGTATGCAATACTTGAGAAAGAACTAAGCTTTTACATCTATAACTAATTTTTATCTATTCTTTATTTAGAAATAAAAGTATAAGCTTAACACAAAAACACACATCTTCGTAGTCCTAATAGTCATCAATTAATCCAATTTTAAATCTGGATTTTGAGTGGTTCATTCTGACATACAAGTATTTTATGTAGATCATCTTATTGTAGCTCTTGCTGCAACTCAGCCTTAACTCAACTTTTGTTGGTCAAATCAAATCCCAATTAAAGAAAGAGATGTTTGTGGTTGTAACAAAACATTTGGAAAAGTTAAGGTGAATAATTTTGTAATGTTTAGATACCTAACAAAGCTTTTAATTAAGGACTTGCATGATTCAAAACTTAGAAATTCTGTTTAACCAAATCGAATTTAACAATAGACACACCTACTTGTCTGTAGTTTTCCCTTACTTGATAAAACAAACATATTTTCCCCAAATCATGTAATACAGAGGCCTGATAACAGTAGGCCCACTCTTATGTAGGGTGTTTCCTGAAAAGAACAATCACTATAAGTTATAAATTACATTCCAAGAAGTTGTTTTAGTGAGATGTTGGTGGATGAAAAATGTGAAAAAAAACATGATTGGTCCCAAATTTGAAATATGTCAACAAGAAACGATTATAGCAATTATTGCAGCTGCACAAGCAGAGTTTGACTAAAATCGGCCCAAAGGATGTTTGAAATTTTTACAGCTAATTGCACTTTTATATTGTTCCTTATAAGTAAAAGGTTTGACTGCCATTTCTTTACAAGTCTTTTTAGCCAGAATACATTAAAATTAAAATTTGATTCATTTAAAATAATTTCCAGCTCTTTTTTTCTAAACGTGTAAGTAAAGTAAAATTGTTCCACAATTACACACTATAATTATCAGATTTCTTTAGTTGACTCCTTCTGTTGACCCAAATATGGCTAGAAACTAAATACATAACCACTTTACGGACTATTATAAGGTAGTGGACAAAAAAGGGATTTAAATGTATACAAGAGGGGAAAAACACCCTTAGAATTAACGCAAAACATAATTTAGTTTTATATCGGGTCAAGATAACACACATTTTTAGCTTTGCTTTAGCCTGAATGAATCTTCACACAGAGATTTGACAGTTGCCCGTAGGGATCTGAGAGACTGTGCTGCAGGCAGTCAGGCTACTCCGAGGGAACTGACCCATCTTTCATATTAAATATTGCCCATGAAGCTGGAGTCCGTACCACAGCAACGCTCCCAATACCCAAAAGCTCTTTCAGCAGCAGTTCTGGGAATATCCATAGTGATGGCAAGTTGGCTGCCAGGTTAACTGGACACATTATACAACTTTAATGAGTGTTTATACATGCACAAACACGCACCGGGCTGTCCGTGCTCACAGCTCTGAGTGGGTGGATGATACCTCCCACATGCTGTCCACTGCAAAAATAACTAACAATAGCACGAGGCTATTCATGATGAGTAATGATAACAGAGCTCAGGTGCCAGAAAGTGAATCCAACAAAACCCCTCAAAAGCCTCCTCACATCGTTCTGCAATGCCAGAGGGCAAAGGGCGTAGACATGCTTGATTTCAACAAATGCACCCTGCAGTGGAGTGACGCTGAAAAACGCATATATATAATATATATATATGTACAAGTTTAACAAAAAATTTAATGAGAATGCTGAAAACCTGCAAGAGATCTGCTTTAAAGTTTAAGAACTTCTTAAAACATATTTATTTAAATATTTAAACAACTAAAATGCGATCATAATAAAATTTTTTTTTTTTTTTTAGATCTTCTCTAAAACCGATTTTAACACCATCTGCCATAAATCCTGATTTATTAGCGGCTCAACCTGAGCAACATAACCACGTTACAGTCACTATTGGGGCCTTTTGTCCCGCGGAAACCTGAGGACTCTAATAGGAACAAACAGTGCCACACAGGTGACCTCAATATTGACACGATCAATCTTTCGAGCGTTTACAAGTCCTTTTCTTTTTATTTGCTGGATGTGCGTCTCTCTCCCTCCCACCCGTTCCCCTGATTGTTTTTATTTTATTTGCAAGTTGGAGCTCATCAGTCTTTGCCAGTCATGCAGGAGCAGGGAACAATCTCATAACTCTCTCATTACCGCCCCCAGCTTAGTGGAGAATCCTGCTGCTGCTGCTCACACCGAATGGCAAATCTCGCTTTTGGGACACAAGATGCCATTTCTGCATTAGTTGTGCCTCTGAAACTCATTAAGTAATGCAATAATGCACATAGAAACAAGGTTAAAGTTCCGAAGATGATGAGCAAAGGTTTAAACTGAGCTCTTGTAATATTTACGAGGAGTGCTCGATGAGGATGGGAATAAAGGCAACTTTTACGAGTACAGGATTGGCAAAAATTCACATCATAGATCATGCACGAGCAAAACAAAATACTCACACCAGAGATATGTTAAAAGGTTCGAGCTTAAATACTCCAGAACTCATCGAGGTGAGGATAAATGTTGCAACAATCCCTAAATCTACACTAAAGGATGGAAGAGAAACCCGTCCTGGCTGTTTGACACCCAATGTCTCTGAATGGACCATACATCCTGTGAGCTGAGGGAAATGGTCACTATATCTCCAGGGCCGGTCCCTACAGCCACCAGAGACCAACAGCTAATCACAGACATGAATTAACAATCATGACAGCGCAAACAATCTTATATTAAAGCACAAACAAATTCAACAGGTTATAAATCCTTAATGTCTGTCAGCATTTTCCATTCGGTTAAAAAAAACAAAAAAAACAATCAGACCCTTAAACAAAGGTAGGGGAGGATAATTAGTTTCCTTTCCTATTGTTGCTGTTAACCTGCTCATTATTTTTGATGAATTCACAAAGAGTCCGCTGTGATTGATGGCTTTTATTTGCACGGCAGGGGAGAGGCTATTCGTTTTCTGCTGCTGAAAGTGTCAAAGAGAATTACTCTCGAGAATGATCGCAGACTCGGTGCCACGCTTATGAGATCGACAGATCGGGTTGATGAATCCTTGAGGACACAGTTGCAGCAGCAGGTCGTGGAAGATATTGTGTGCTACACCGCCATCTGCTGGGCAAGATGTGACATTACCCTTAGTAAACCTGGCGGGTATGAAAGAAGCATCATTGGTGCCGTTTAACATGGAGGTGGGTAGTTCAGTTTTTTGGGAATGTGTGAGCTAAACAGATTCAAGAGGGAAAAGTCCGGTTTAGAAGCTAGTTGAATGCAGCTTCCGGAGGAAGTGTTACATCGATCAGCCTGGGAGCCGCACATAGAACATACTTGCAATAACCCAAAATAAAAAGGCCAACTCAACCTATTATTGATCACAGCATGAAAGAGTGGAAGGTGCTTCACTTCAACATTATTAAGCTGCTTCGGAAAGATCTCAATTACTGGAGACGTAATTTACCAGAAATTGAAGCTTTTATCAAAGACAATGAGAAGTTTTATTATCAGGGGGAAAAAACAGATTATGTAATTATAGCAAAAGATTTCAAGCTGTCGCCAACCCGAAATCAAAAGATGGATGAGTAAACTCATGAAGACAACTGCATGCCGTTTTAGGGTTTAATCAAAACGTATCCAACATTTTTTCAAATATACTTAGAGTATAAATGTATTAGTTATATTACTTTTCTTAAAATCTGATGTGATAAATCACAGTAAACTAGACATCACAGCAGCTGTTCTGGGTAATAGATTTTAAATAGAGAGAGTATTCTTTAAAAGGAAAAAACAATAGATCTGTGGGAAAGCCACAAAAACGTCTCGATTCATTCATGTTTTACCTCCAAGGATTTTGATTTTTTTATAATATTTTACAAAGACCTATTACTAGTTCACCAGGCTTTTGTTAAACTCTTCCTTGTTTTTTCTTGAAATTGTAGCTTATGTCCTAATTTAAGGTTCTCCTAGCTTAACAGGACATGCATACTTGTCATTTTGCCATGCATTACATAATAAGCTATAAGCTGTGGGTAGGAAGACGTTTGTTTTTTGAATTTGTGAAAGTAATGCTCAACTGCGAGAATAAATTTACTAGGGAGCAAATACATATTTCAAAAGATACAAGATAATTCAAGAATAATATGAGAATAAAGTTGAAATACTATTAGAATAATAAATATAAGTAATTTTTCGGAAGCTATATACTAAAAGTCTCACCACTGATAAAAAAAATACATATTTCAAAACTTCTGTATGGAATTGTTATCAATCGCTTTAAAATGCCATATTAGAACCATTTAAGATTTTGTCTCATTTAAAAAAGCATTTTACTTTAATTCACACATTTTTTCTGACTTTTTGCTTCTTTCTTCTGCAAATATTCCAACTATATTCTCATAATATGACTATTTTATGTGCCTGACTGAAATTAGACATATTTATCCGTTTATCTTATTTATTAAGTTAATGATTTTTCCTAAATATCCATTATAGCTTCAGACTGTGATGCATCTTCTGGTCAGCGGATGGCAGAATTGTACAACTGGAAACACATGCACTGAATGCAGTGGCAGACAAAAGCACAATTAGGTTGGATTGCACTATAATATTGTTATTCAAATAAAAAACAGTGAAGACATCTGAAGTTCGAGATAACAGATTGTATCTGGCCTTATGGTTGGTTTGACGCGTAAACAAAATTTTGTTTGGTCACAGCTGTTACACAAACAGCTTAAAACTAATTTCATCACTCAAGCAATGACTTTCCTCGCTTAGCTGTTGGTGCTCGCTGTAGGCTTTATTTCAATCTTAAATGCAAATATAAACTTGGGTTTCATGCATATGTTGCAGCTTATGATCAACAGGTTAACATGGAGTGTAATCTGAACTAAAGTCTGTCAATAGTTAATAGAAAACACTTTAAAGAAAAAAAGATGTCAATGTTTCTTTACTGTAGGAAAAATTGCAATTTTAATTAATCTTAGTGTGCAAACCTAACCGAAGTCAAGATGGATTAAACAAATTGAAATGTTGGAAACCAGCAAAGCTGCTATAATAAAAAAAAATCCACATGTTAAGAGAGAGTGTCATTACAGACCTGGGTCTAGATTTGTGAGTAACCTTTAAAGATTTATGACTTGCCGTGATTCATTTCTTCAGATAAGCACCAGAAAATGTCACAGCCAGGTTTCCTTTCCACTGTACCTCAAAGTTTTCCTGTTTATCTTTTTTTTATAATTACCACTTATAAAAAGGATCACTTTTTATTTCGAGCTGAATCTTGTCCCTTCTAACTAAAGGCAATCAGCTTTCAGTCAGAATGGAAGCTTTCCCTCCTCATCTTACAAAATGTCTACTGTGTCTCCAAAGTTACAGCAAAACAGAACGGTTTCAAAGCTACTGCCACATTACTGAATGACTACGATGTCTTTAGAAGATACTATAGTAGAATCCCTTCTTTCATTCAGAAGTAGACAGCAGCTTGTACACATAAGAATACAATGAGCTCCGCATTACCTCAAGGCCGGACTATATAGAAATTCTTTAATGAAACACAAAAAAATGAGAATTTAAATATAGGTATGATTCTAAAGATGTGTAAAAATGTCTCAAGAACAAAACTAGTTAAAATAGGAAATCCTGCAGAACAACCCATTCAAATGAATTAAATGTTTAATCCGTTTTTAAAAGTCAGGAGGAAAATAGCCAACTGCCCGAACCTGCTCATGTGTACAGCCATGTTAATACCTAACTATTCTGAAACTTAAAAGCTGAAAAATAACCTTTTTGCCTTAAAAAGAAAAAGAACATGTCAAACAATCATTTTTAGAGAATTATAGGAATATGTTGATACTATTGCAATACATTACTCACTTAACTGAAGCCTCTTTTTTTTACACTTCTCTTTACATTTTGTCCAGAGATGCAAATGCAGAAAGTGAAAGTAATTTGTATAAATAATTATACATTCTTACTTTATTGTGAAAGTTACAACCAGTATAAACCAGTTCTAGATAAAGAAACCATATATGTATATTATTTAATTTACCTTTAAGATAAACTTCATAATGGGCCAATTTACACCAAGTCGTGTTCTCTGCTCTGTATCAAAGCCAAATATTCACAGACACCTAAACGATGGCTCAATTCACGATCCTCTATGAGGAGAATAAAACAGACATAAATAAAGCCAAGAGTCCTCTTACTGGACCGGGATAAAAAAAAAAAAAAAAAAAAGGTGAAACGTAATTAACTTTGATGGAGTAGTTTACAAGGAACACGGCAGATTCAAGGGAAGGATGCAATGAATGAGGAGCATAGAGAAAAGAGAAAACATATTTAATTTTTTTTGGCACAATCAAAACTTTTAAATGTTAACCTCCAATCTGAATTCATACATATGAATAAATATGCCCTAAATGTAAGCTTTGTCATCCAAAAAGATGCAGTTTGGATAACGTATGAGGTACACAGATATGAATTCAAGAAATGATAAACCATGCAGATGTAGAATTTCCGTTTCTAAGCATTTAAAAAACTATACACTTCTCCGAAGCTCCTGAAAGAGCCATCTCAGCACCCCCACCACCCTAGCCCCCATCAAACCATGAAAGTGAATAACACTTATGCAGAAAAAGAAAACAAAAAAGGACAAACTGAGTAGATGTTACAGATTCTTAAAAAAAAAAAAAATTCAAAAAATTTTTCTTCCTTTTGCTTTGAACAAAATTCGTTACTTTTACACTTTGCACTTTAGTTTTCAACGAAAGCCTCCGAATCAGTCTCCTCTACTCCTTTTACTATAGGTTTTTTGTCTTGTAAGTGCTTTTCTGTGACGTTGGACATGAGCAGCCCAACCAAAGGGGATTTCAGGAGTGATAAAAATGAAAAGTGATAGAGGGGACAGACTCAGAAGTAGAGCACAAACCTACATCTCTAAGCTCCAAAGCCACTGGTGTGGCTTCGGTTTCAGTTTATCACACAATCGTTATGCCCTATTTGTCAAGTCTCTTATTCTTTTAATAGGAATTTCTGGATTTATTAATAATTTATGGCTGAATAATTAATCTGTGTTGGGAAGCATCATGAAACCCATCAATAATAAAATGGGGAGGAAACATTTTAACAAGGTATAAATTTAATAATATAGGTTTAAACATGTAAGATTGTTCTTTTAATCAATGGCAGAACTTTAACATGGCATGTGTGATAAACCATAGGGTTGAACTAATCCAGTCCATTTTTGCAGCATCGAGCTGTGAGAATGTGGTTTTTTTGTAACAAGAACGTGGATAAATACAGGAAACCTCTGGAAGAAAACCAGTTGCAGACCTGAACGATTTGAGACTGGAATTATGATGGAATACTTTATGCCAACAGCAAATTTAGGAGGCAGAATGGGCTAGAGCTTTTTACTGTGTATGCTAGTTATTTTAAAGTAAATGTGGAATCATACCACACTTTAACATCCCCAAATATTTCTGATCAGTGATTTAAGCAAAATTTTTACTTTTTAGGTTTTTTAATGAGGAATACAATTAATTTTAAGTGAAATTACATAAAAGTACAGTTTTTTCCCCCACATAAATCCAAAAGAGGACGTCCTGAAATTCTGCTCAAAATTCCTGACCCTACCTTGATTACCTGATATCATGTGAAGACAATCTACTCAGGTAGAAAATGTTGGAATCTTGCTTTGAGGGTTGAAAATCTTGAACTCTTTTTATGACATAGATTCCAGTTTACCCTGACGAATTAGATTTTGCTTTTATCATAATCCTTATGCAGAAAATGACCTAAAAACTGCATTCCTCACAGAAACGTCAGCGTTTCCCATAACATATCTTCCAGTCATTTTTCTATCTCTCCTGCGAAACGTCAGCCTTTTCACCGAGACACTGCTTCACATTCTATTGACCGTTTGGCCTTTAAGTAACAATGTTGACGTTGATACTTCAACCTTACAGACTCTTAGGATCCAGTGCTCACATAGAAGTATAAAGGGCTGAATACAACTAAAGTGAAGAGCTGTGGGTCACGGGGTTGCATGCATAGTATAGGCATAATAATGAGCTGCATTTACAGAATGGCCAATGAGAGGTTGAGTTTAAAAATCTAAAGATAATTTTATAATGTTATAATATCTATACTATTTTTCTAGTTTTTTTTATGAGTCATTTAGAAGGAATAAAAATATAATTTATTAGTTAAAGTGTTTAGAAAAGTCTAGAAAAGTTTCATCAAATCTTTATAAATTTTTGTAATTTATGACTTGACTCCACGAAACGACCTCAAAGAGGGACTTACCACCTAAAAGACAAAGTAGAAATCTGTAAGATGTTTAAGTAAATCTCTCTGTTTAGGCTTTTGCGATTTCTATGTTGATAGAAACCCAGAGGTGCAGAAGAGTTTCAACAGAGCTAAAGAGGTCAACCTTTGTGATAGGCTGATTCCTCATATTTAGTTAAAACAGATATTTTCATGCACTCATAAAAATAAAGTAATACAATGTCAAAAATGTTACGGTATTCAGACAAATGCTGCTATATGATCTAACCATCAACCTTTGCACCAAATGTTGACAATTGTCTTCTCATTTATAGCTATCCAAACTGTAGGTGGAGGAGAGATTTTAGTAATCTGATTATAAATAGGGAAATAATTGACTTAAATACAATTCTTTGAAGTTACATTGGCAGAAAATCAACCTGCAAGAGAAGACACCCAGCCTAGTGTTGTTACATACAAGCATATCTGCACGGATGCCAACAAAGGCATATTAGTGAGTGAATATACTGTCTTTTTGTCTGTGTTGCAGAGACAAAGACAACCCAGTGTGTTTTCCTTCTGCATTGCCCTTGTTAAAGGCAGAGATGAGAAGTGTCTAAACAGAGAGGGTGACATCACTTCTTGGCAGGAGGCTCCAGGGAGACCACAGCGCCTCGACCAGTTACACACAGCTCATCCAATCAAACCATTAGCAACTGTATTAGTGCTGTTCAGTCAGCACAAGCCTGCAAGAGGAACTCCTCCATCAATAAAGTAGAGGTCATGTGGAAAAAACAAACTGTATGTATGTGAAAGATCAAAACACTGAGAAAGAGTTAAGCTTGAAAAAGATAAGAGATCTTAGCAGATCCAACAGTTCCCATTCTCCTTTTTGGGTGAGTACATAGTGTGCATGCTTTCAAGAAAAAGCAATGAAGAGTGATTAATAGGTGCATGTGCCGAAAAGCGCTGGCGGTGAGGTGAAAAGGAATAGGACATAGCGGAGGGATGATGGAAAATCTGTTTAAGGCTTGGACATTGTTGCCATATGTAATTTACAGGTCAGTTTCAAGTGCTTTGTGTTTTTGACAATCAAACAAAACTGTAATTTTGGTGGCACCCTTTGCATTTTAAACTAATCGTAACTGTAAATGTAATAAGTCAGTGTAAGCATTTTGGGAAAGGGAATGTCACCTTGAGTTTATCCTTGAACAAAGGTAAACTCAAGAGGAGACAATACAATAAAGGCTTAGACAGAAAATATACTCAGAAATTCCTACAAATGAGGTAATGAAATAATTAAAAATGCTTTAAAAAAAGACTTATGAACTGAATCGCTGCTTTATTTGTCATTTTTATAAAATATTTATGCTATAGCATGTTTTAATAGTTAAGAGTATTGTGTTGTATTTTAACTAGCTTTAAGATAGATTAAAAAACTAAGAAATATGTTTTTTTTAAAGTGGAACACACAACACGATAGCTTAAGTAGGGAGTTGGGACCACAAAAAAAAGAAAAATATTTTTAACAGCAACATTTTTTAGAAAATGGATACGTTATATTTTTTATGACATTTGTTCAAAAAAATAAAACATATGATGATAGAAGCTTTTAAATTAAACAAATGACTCACATTTACTCCTCAATATAACCACATGTGTATATCTTATTAATACTACATAAACTGTGCTTTTTTTAAATCACACGTTTAACCGGCAGTATGGAAGGGGCATCTGAGTTTTAAATAGATTTCCCCTAAATTTGGAAATAAAACTCTGCTAATCCAAGCTGTATTCAGGCTAAGAATTGAAAGTTAAATGGCTTCCCCTCATCTACTCCTTAGATCAACAAGGTGTTTTTTTGCTGTTGTTCTTAAGGCTTAACCAGACAGACATCTAAAAGGCACAGTGGGTTAGATGAACCTATCAACCTTTCTCTATGACTCATCTCCATATACCATGGATACTAAAATAGTTAATATGTTCATTCTTGATGTTGCTGGGATTAGAGACAAGCGTACCCATAGTTTATTAGCAAGGAGTTAGGGTCAATCATTAAATGTATACGTTAAGTATTAATAGTTTCTTGAATAAATGTCCACATCTTTTTCAAGGATTCTATTTGAACAGAATTTCAATTAAGATATATCATTATTATAAGTGTCATCATGTCTTTAAGTACCTTAAAGTTTAATATTACTGTCGTTATAAGAAAAAGCCATTTTGTTACTGCCACAATAAAACATTAAAATGAGCTTTGCTACAAATTATGATGATTTAATTGGACTTTTATGGTTTGGTAAGATGAGAGAATGGTTGAACCTTTCAGCAACACATTTCAGGTGGGTTTAGCATAAAGCAAACATTCATAATAACTAAAAATCTGTTTTGTATGGTAGTGAATATTTGATGCTGTGGAACTTAATCCAAAAGATATACTCGAATCAGATTACAAAGGGTTTTCCAGACAAAACAAGGACTCAAGCGAGAAATGCTTCATTACGGTATTCTTTTCTTGTTCCGATTCAATTATTGCATAAAATTTTGTATTTTCTGACCATTTTAGAGGTAAATAATGCTACTGTAAATACAAAGATTACATTTTAGCATTTTTAGTCTCTTTAACAGGGATGCCAAGATATTTGTTAGCATGGCGCTCAATTTTAATTTACAAGCTTGCATGGCTACCCTCCTCATTGTGTATCGCAGGGTTAAGTATGAGCACTAAAGCGTGCTGCCTTCTTTAAATGAGCCCTGTCAAGTACAAATGTGGGACGCAACGAGCAATACGAGGAGGTTAAAGAGTGAATTACAGCCTGGCTTGTCTGAGTGCCAGGCAATAAAAGTCTGACCTCTGAATCATTCGCAGCACATTCGTCACATACAGCCTCGAGTTCACAGGCATCATGTCTGTAGCTGCCAAATTCTCTCATTTTTTCTTTGTCTTTCTTGCCAGGCTCATTCTTTCTATTTAAATCTCTCTCTCCCTCTCTGCAACATCACTGACACAGAAATATAGATAAACATTGCCACATGTCATCATTATGGGTAATTAGGCTTTTAAACAACTGTTCAAAATCATTTCTAAATGCAACACTTTTTACTATTTTATGTGTTATTTCGTTATTTCTTCCAATAATTGATTTGACAATGTTCCAAAAGAAGCATTTACACTGAAGTATTAATTTCGAGTGTTTAAAGATACATTTAGCAACAGTCAAAATAATAAATGCAAAGAAAAAGGTTAAATGACACTAAATAAGCATTAAACTTGCTTAAAGCAAACTAAAGAAGTTTCACTTTGGTCAATTTTGGCGGCGAGAGTGGACAAAATCTAAAGTGTTTTGCCTGAAGGGAGGCTGCATTTCCCATGAGGACCAGTGAATAGCCTCTTAAAATCCTGATCTCCCAGTCGCCTGAAGATGGATTGAAGTACATTTCTGTTTCCAGTGGCTGTGTAAAGGATGTGCAGTCAGCACATTTTTAGTTGTTTTGTGTGGCAGGGTTCCTGCCACCCTCCTCAAAGCTGCTTAGTCCCAGTTACACAAACACGGACCCCCTCGGGCCCTGACAGAGGTGTCATTCAACAACCTGTAAGTTGACGTATAGTCCAAAAAGTTATAAACATTTTTAATTAAGGTTGAAAAGTTACTTACTGTTGCTTTAAAAGAAATGTAAAAAAATTAAACTTGGTGGAAAAAGCCTTCTTTGATAACTTAAGATGTATCATAATTAAAAAACAAAGTAATTTTTTTAGGTGTGATTTTTACAGAATGTCATAAAAATGCAATTATAAATTAGCTGATTTACGCATAGTGACACGAATACTTTTTTACATGCTGACCAACGTTACCAAAGTACCGTAATCAATATAAAACTTAGAAATACATTTACTCAGAAAAACATTGATAATTCTATTACATAATTTGCCAGTTGCACCTTCAGAAATCTCAAGGCGAAGCTTTCAAGCTAAACATTGCCCTAACTGTCTAGCATAGTGGTGGTAGCATCATGCTCTGGGGAATTTGCACTGCCACTGGTTTTGTGCATTACACTGACTGGGTTGGGAAAATACAAATAACTATTTTATATTCAAATCTTTGATTTAATTGGATCCAATGGAAGGAAAGTCCTAAACATCCTTTAAAAAAATGGTTTTGGAATGGATAGATTATACAAACAATGTTCTGTAATAAAACCACCCTGTGACTTTGAAGATAATATACGCACTAAGCTGAAAAGCACAGTCTGCATCAGTAAATTAGCCATTTCGAATGACCTCAAATAATACTGATAGGAAGTTATTTACATGGTTTTTAATATTGAGCAAATAACATAATTTTTTTTTTTGAAAATTGTAAATGTAAAATTGAGATAGTAAGTTATAATATCAATGGAAAATAAATAAATCCTCAAATGCTCATATTTTTGTGTGCAGATTATTAATATATTCAAACTTTTGACCAATGATATAAACTGTGATAATTACATGATCAACCAATTTCTGTTTGACTTTATTATTATTTGAATGCAACAGCAATAAAAGTATGTGTCCTTTTTTTATTATTATTATTATGTTCTACATAAAAAGGAAAACTATAAACCTCCACAATAACCTTTATCATACAGAATTCATTAGATGGGAAGCTTGTGCTTTCTGTGCGACATAAATAACTACAGCCTCCCGAGGCTCAATGATGGAAATCTTCTCAGCAAATCAACAGCCGTTATTTTGCTCAGAGGAGAGTCATGGGTGAAACTACATTTCTTCTTAAAAGCGAACAGAAATGATTGAATTCATCAGTATAAAATGCAACACAACAGACTTTGGCTATGAAACTGTTGGAATCACCACAGGCCGTCATGTCAAATGTAATCTTGTGTCTAAATACAGCATCTGTAAACAAAGATTTAAGTTCCAGCTGTAGTACTTCTTTTTTTTTTGATAGGAAAATTACAATCAGTGATAGAAGCAGGCAGAAAAAATATACAGAGTTGAAATCACTGACACTTATTGCAGGGGGATCTCTGAATATGCATGCACCAATATACAGTTACATATTTAATGCTGTCATAGATGGAGAAAGATTTCCTAAGACTGGCCAATCAAGTTGGTTATTAGTTGCATTAGAAATTTCCGTAGGAAGGCAGAGTTAAAAGGCATGCATATTAAAAGGAGCTGCTGCTAATCTCAATTCTGTGGGCCTTTTTTAGAGCAGGAAATTATTACGCACCCAGAATTATAAAACCTCTAAAGAAAAGATTCTGTAAAAAAACAAAACGAAAATCACATTTTAAATTCCCTGAAGTCATTTAAAACCATGCTTAAAAGCATGGGACCTGTGACTCTCACATGCTTCAGAAGTACAGAAACTTTTTTTTCAGTTACACCGTAATCCAACGGCCTCGGTCAAATGCTGCTTTGTCGGAAACAATGCAAACCTTTGACAGTAAATGGATATATTATGAGTAATTTAGTTAGTGCTGTGTGGTAAGAGCAGTTCCAGATTCTCTTGAAATGGAATGGAATGTTGTTATTATAGACAATTTAACAAATTAAATGAACAAATACAAATAATAGTAATTAGAACTGAATAGATCAATAAATTAAATTCATTTGAACACAAACAGAAACTAACAAAATAAACAAAACTTTCCACTAAACAAACCTGTCAATATTTTTAGCCGGATATTTGACAATGATTGATGTAAAATTTTCTGAAATGGGGTATGAAGAAGTAAAACGTATTATTCGATACCCCTTTTCCCTCTAATTGCGTATGAAGTAACCTTCCTGTTTCAGTTCTGTTATTACACATACATACACATAAATGCACACATGCATACTAAACTTGCTAAACACATTCCCAATTGTGTTTTGATAAATCATCCTTGAAAGATTTGAGTGATTCGTCTGTTCTTACAGTTTTTTTAAAATGTGGATTGTTTTTATCCTTATTTTATATGTAGAGATTGTCTCTAATAACAAAAACTGGAGCGTGATCACTAATATGCTGAATTATTAATCCACTGATTGCATTATATTCCAAGATGTTAGCAAATATATTACCCATTAGTGTTGCACTGTAAAGTGTGATCCTGCTGGGTCTAGTGATTTTCGTTAAATGGCTAAAAACTGTACATGGTGTTAATGAATTCTTCAGTAGGTTTATGATTATTAAAGTTAAGTAGATCGATATTAAAGTCCCCACAACAGGAACATCTCTGTCTTATGTAATATGGAAAAATAAGCATGACGTTATCATATTTGGTTTTTCCAATACATGTGTTGCCTTTTTATATGGTTTCAGTCCATTTCACTGTTACAGTAGATTTTTTTAACGTTTGAAAGACAAACTAAAACACCCCTTAAATTTTATATTCTATGCAATCCCCAAAGAGCTCAGACAATTATTACTTAAAAGATTCTTACATTAGACTAAGATGGATTGTTTCAATTTTACTTTCAAGCATGCTTCATCCTGATATAGGTAAAGAACCTGTATAACATTGATGATAAAATAATGTTACTGCTGGGTTACTGCTGTGAAGTTTGACTCAGAGGTGCATCAACACTGCAGTAGTAGCGCTTTTTTGGAGGGTAAACATAGCATGCGAGAGCTATAGCAGTAAACCGGAAAAAATGACTCAGCATGACCAAATTACCAGTTTTTTAAAATATTTTTTCATAGGCATTGTGTCTTCCTAATCCATTCAAATGAAAAGTAGTTGCATAGCAGCATGAAAAGGACTTAAAAGACCATTTGGTAATATAAAAGGCACAGCAACATTTAGACGGAAAGACAAGAGAGCCTTTTATCAACCCATTTTTTTTTAATTCTTTAATAATTTCAACTTAAAAGATATACTATTCGATAGCTGTGAAAGAGGCTGGCTGGGTAGCAGCTGGCAACAAGAGGCGGATGCTAAATGACTTTTCCCAGCTCTGTGAATAAAACAAGAAGCTGCTTGGGCGGTGGGAGTTTTTTGTCTGTCTCTGAAACACAGTAGGCTGTGATCATCCCAATGCCATGCAAGCTACACAATGATGTTAACCAAGACAACTAGCTGACTCTTGGTAAATTACCTTTTGCCAAATATTGCATGGAACCCTAATAACACATCTCAGAGGAAGGACTGAGAGTAAAATTCACATTTTAATTGTTTTAGTTTTAATTTATGTTTGTTAAGATGACTTGGTTTTATAATATTTACCATTATTAGACCAAGACAGACAATCAGAGACTTAAAAGGGGGGGGGGGGGGGACATTAAAAACACAGAATAAAAAGGGGAAAAAAAAGATACAACCAGACTCAATTACTTAACAGGATTGTAGACTCAGGTGTGGGCTCCTCCTGTTAAAATACTCGGTGTAAAAAGGTGTAGAAAATAATCTAGTTGCTTTTGTTTTACCAGAAATGTATAAATGTTTTTGAATAAATTGAACATAATGTGGTATATCTTTCTGTAGCTTCAACTTCATTTTCCCAATTCTTTGTTCTCCTTTTAATACCAAGGCCAAAAAAATGAAAACACTGCATATTGGCCTTTGACTATGATGGCTTATATGGGTCAACAGTTTACTCGCATTTTTGACTGCATGCTGTATAAAATGCAATGAATTCATCAGTACAATAAAATAAAAAAAGTACATACAGCTTTATTTAATCAAAATACTGGTTATATGAACCTGCATTAAAATTGTAAATGCTTTACAGTTGTTACATTTATTTTATAACTAGACCCAAACTCAAAATAGACAAAAGAAAAAAGGGGGGAAAAACACAATGGTGAATGTTTAAAACTTTTCCCTTGTGGATAAATTCCTAATTTTACAAGTCCTCAATATCTTTTAACAAGGCTCCCTTGTACCCAAATTAAGTCTTTCTGCATTTTAAGGTTATAGATCTCAGTGGTTTTAGCGACAGTTGAGATAGTTTTAGAGGAGATCCACTTAAAGTTCTATATATTACACAGGATAAGTTGGTTGTTAAGAATAAAACCGACATCTCTGCTCTTTCAGGCAATCGTTTATTGCCGGGCGGCCAGTTAAAATTACCTAATTAAATGTAGCATGTTGTAGCAACAAATGCTCTGCACTGGTGGAATCGAATCTAAATGATTAACAGGAGAATGAAGTAAGATTGCTTTATATTTGTAGGCTAATTTGCAAAGATTAAAAATTTGCTGCAAAAATATGAATTTATGTCCAAAGCAACCATCACATGAACAACAGTAGGATGTATTTGTGAATGAAAATGTATTCAAATGCTGTATGACAGCACACTGCTGAAATGGACGCTTATTTTACCAAACACGGGACGTTGCTCAAAAGTCACAATAAAATGCAACAGACTGTCATGCACACTGTTGGCACTGGCAGACATATGGCCCAGCAGAGGAGCTGACTCATGTCAGTGGGCTGGATGTGGGCTCTGTGTATGTCAAGAGTTAAATTGTTGCTGTACCTGCCAGACAAATGACGAACATCTAAGATTTGAAGAGACAGAAGGGATCAGATCCATGGAAAATGTTGCAAATGTATTGAAGATTTTATTTAATTTCATTTACTTTCACACAGTGACTGGTGTTCAATAGAAAGTATTACACAGGTAATTTGTTAATAGGTTCTATATAAATATAACCTTTTACAGTTCAGTTAAATTGGCGAAAAATTTGGTATCTGTGCAGACTGAGCAACTAATTATTCTAATTATAGCAATATGGGAAATAAAAGTCTCACACCTTTGTTTATCTTCTATCTTTCTTCAGTAAAACAGATACATTTCTTCTTTTTTTGGGGGTAATTAAAACTGTAGACCGTCTTCTCGAACACAAACACAGATATCCCTGTAGAGGTTTAAATCCACTGAGATGGAATGAAGAGAAGCAGTGCCGGGTTGAAAGAAATATTCCAATGTTAAAGAGAAAAAAAGCTGTTTTGAAGTAAAAAATAAAATGAAATAAGCAAAGAAATAAAAATGGTGGAATTCTATTACAATCTAGAAGAATTGCCTCATTTGGTCACCGGTCTTATGGAATGGAGTGAACACTTAGCGTCATTTGTGGCCTCAATCCCAGTTTTAGCCCTATTCGAGTGACTTAAAGACTGATACTTTTGACACATGTTCAAAAGTGAGGAAGCTGTTTTTAACAAAACCTTCCAGAACCAGAAAATTCCCACTTACATTCTCATAAGTAATTTATTATTCTTAGGAATGTAAAACAGATACTACCAGCAAACTGAGAAGGTTCCCCCCTTTTTATCTGAAGTTTATTCACTTCAAACATCCCCATTAGTATTTACCCTTAGCTTATGAAAACATGTTATACTAATTAAGAAGTTTCTCAACAAAGCACTGCAAACCACCAAGCATGCTATCCTGTTTAGTATTATGAGTCTACTGCGGGGATTTGAGGTCATATCTTTGCAAGTACAAATTTAAACTTATATCATACTGAATTACTGTATATTTGTGTATATCCTCTGAACATCTCAACATACTCCAGCGACCAGCTAAAATGTAAATGTACAATTTGGAGGTGTGTGCAGCTCTCCAAAGCTCCGAAATAGGCTTGAGCATGGTACTGCATTTGTTGGTGCTGAGCAACAGTACAAATTAGGTGTGAAATTAGCCCGTTTTACAAAACCCTTTAAGGGACATTTTCCATCTGCATGTGTGTTGTATAAGATCAATGCCATTAGTGGGGTAGTAGTTAATCTGCCTTGTTAAACTCATGAGTCACTGAGATAAAAAGATGATATGAGAGTACACGCACTTTTGCCTAATTTTTTTATTTTTGTTTTTTAACTGACAGCTGTCCAGGAAACTGCCATATCTACCTGCAATTTAGACATATTGAGCGCAAAGGCGCCTTGTCTTTGCAGGTTCATGAGAGCAATATTTCGCAAAGGAATCTATTGTTTCGGATTCAACCGGCATGATGGGATGCATAGAGCAGTTGAACTGGCAATAAATAGAACAATTAGTTAGAGCACTGGCAGCTGCAAGTGGGTGTGAAAGACCTCTTCAAGACACTAAACACCATCCTTACTGTGTCTTATAATTGAGGTCATAGTGTGTGTGTGTGTGTGTGTGTAGATGTCTGCCTTTGTAAGGTATATTAGAGATGGACAAGAAACTCACTACAGAAAGCTGGTGGAATGCTTTGTGGCATGGTGTGGAGACAATAATCCCATTTTAAAAGGTAAAAAAAAGAAGAAGATAGAGGATTTTTGCTTTTTGAAAAAGGGTCAGGCACTATTTCCATCAAGACTGAACTGTAAGCGCAACACCAACAAAAACAGCCCACTGCATTCCTCAAAGAAGCCTAGGTTCATCAATATCTGCTGCAATATGATAAAACATTTTTATAACTCTGTTGTTGAGAGGGTAATCACTTCCACCATCATAAATAAAACGGCTCAACACCATGATAAGGAAGGATGTTTCTGTTCGGGGGAATGACTGTGGAACCGCTGGAGATAATGATGCAAATAAAGATTAATCAAAAAATTAAAATAAAACTATGGACAATCCTAATCTTCATGTCTTCATTTACAGACTTCTTCAGATTCACTGTAATGCATACCCCTAAATATTTCTGTTCTTTCTTATAGCCACCAGCATCTGCAATAAGTCTTTGAATTATAAGAGTTACCACATTTAATTTACGCTTTGTATTAACAAAAGCATTTTTGAATGAAAATATCTGACACCTTCTACAGTTGTTGTATGACCTGTTATTTTCTACATGTGGTTTTACAGGAGCATGTTTGAACCACTATGATTTCTTAATATATTGATAATAAGAGGCACTAAAAATCAATACAGCAATAAGGTTTCCTGGATGAGCCCTGCAAGTCGGACAGAAAAATTGGTGCCACTGAAAAAATGTATGTTAATGATACTTCTCACAGATGTGCAATGTGGCAGATGTATTTTTTTATTTTTAGAATTGCTAGACAGAATATTAAAGGATGCAATAAGTGGGAGCTTCAAAGCCGTAAAGAAAGCTTATGTGTTTGGCTCTCTCAGGAGTCCTTGAACAAGATTCTTAGTTGGTGCCAAGAGCTGGTGACATCATGCTCTAGTTCTAGCTTTTAAATGGAGCATCAAGAAGCTAAAAGGTATCCATTAATGGAGACAAGCTGCATTGTAAAGAAAACCACTACCACTTCTGCAATGGCTTCCTGTCACTCAAAGAATAGACTTTAAAACACCCTTGCTTGTGTACAAATCTCTTCATGGTTTAGCACCAAAGTACATATCTGACATGTTAGAGCCATATGAACCAGCCAGGACTCAGGTAGTGGCCTCCTGCTGATGCCCAGAGTCAGGACCAAACAAGGGGAGGCTTCATTCCAGTTTAATGCTCCTAAAATCTGGAAAAGTCTTCCTGAAGAGGTGAGACAGGTTTCAACTCTGCTGTTGTTTAAATCCAGGTTGAAAACAGCCTTATTTAACTGTGCATATAGCAACTGAGAATATTATTAACATTATTTTATTTCTTTTAAATTCAAAGCTGATTTTATTGTTTCATTTTCTGATCTTTTTTTTCCTGT
The DNA here is from genome assembly GCA_032876305.1 of Orestias chungarensis. Classification (NCBI taxonomy): domain Eukaryota; kingdom Metazoa; phylum Chordata; class Actinopteri; order Cyprinodontiformes; family Cyprinodontidae; genus Orestias; species Orestias chungarensis. The sequence goes on along the minus strand of JAVLVB010000106.1, from coordinate 1,043,209 downwards.
GTAAAGCACTTTGAATTGTCTTGTACACAAAAATGTGCTATACAAATAAACTTGCCTTGCCTTACCTTACCTTGCCTTGCCTTACCAGTCAATATCAGAGTCTTGACTGAGGACTCAGCAGAAACTTTAAAATACCAATATCAATTTAGAACCTTTTTTTTTTCATGTGCCATTGTTGGAATTAAATGTGTAAATCTCTGATGATTGTAAATCGGAGAAAACTAGTGATTTACATTTGAGGATTCTAAAACGTGCATCCAGATTCTAAAACGTGCATCCAGTTAATGTAGTGTATTAATCACAGCTGAAGTCGAAATAGCCAGACTTTGGCTTCTGTGGGTAAAATTACGTTTCCAGGTCAGCATAGTAAGGAGCATTAACTGTTGGTATTAACCTCCTTTCTTTCTGCTCACTTTAGCAGATCCCGGAGGACCAGCCCTCTAATTCATTCAGACAAAGGCAGCAAAAGAAAAAAAAGGAGTGTGTGTAAGGAGAGGAAAATGTATGCGTGTTATCCTGAATTTCTTCTTTCTCTCCCTCTGAGTCATAACCACACTTTTTCCCCAAAGTGGTGCAAACACAACACCCCGCTCTGTTCTCACCTACACAAATCTAAGATCAACCACACGCACGTTTCCTGACAGACAGAGATGACATCAAAGAGCCCTTGGTACGTCAATTGAGAACATGAGAGAGCGCAGAAAATTTAACGTGATTGTGTCAATAGAGTTAGCCAGATAAATACACTGCGTGAAAACATTCATATCTAGAGATATTTGTCATGCACAGACAGCGGCAAACAAAAAAAATACTCCTCGTTCGACATTTGTTTCACAATGTCTAACAATACATATGACTTTAGGATTATGAAAAGACTTTTTACTAATTTCTAATGTATTTCTTATTAAGATGAAAATTTTACACACATTTTGTAGGGACTGCCTTTTGTATGGCCAGGGAATCCTTCATCAACCTACTCTCAATAGTTTGCTGTAATTTTAGACCATCCATCCTAACAGAACTGATGTGAAAGTGTCTGAAAGACAGCTTTTCCACTTTTCCCACAAATTTTCTATCTTGGCTTTTCGATAGCAATTTCAAAACATTGTCTCTGTTGTCCTTTATACCACTCTAGACTTATAGGTCTTTTGCTTTACATGAGGTTTTTAATATTTCTCCAATGTGTCCAATCCTCGCTGTGTCACTTCATTAAGAGCACTAACCCTTTTGCAGCTAAACCGTCCCTCATTATAATGTTTTCACCTCTGTGTGTAACAATGGGGATGATGCTCTTAGGGATAAAGCTTTGCCTTCATCTTCCAAATCTAACAATGGTTATTATGGCAGAAACTATTGTAGTTTTATTACATTACAACATTGCAAATTGCATTTGCTAAAGATTTTTTAGATACAAGTCATACCAAAACAACACCCACCCCACACCCTGAAAGTTATAGTAGCTGAAGTCTTATAAAAGAGTGTCATCTAACTGAACAGTTTGGTTCCGGCACCCAATTGTGTCACAATATTGCACTAAACGAGGAAGCAAACCTTTGGATAAAAATCGAAATGGTTAAACCGAACTTAACATCAATCCATCATTTTTTTCTGATTGTCAGGGCTCAGGCTGTTAGGCCAGCTGCTTAAGCAAACACATCCAGACTTAAATGTTTGATATGGCAATTATAGATTAGAGAAAATTACGGAAAACCTTACTTTATCATCTGTGCTCTACATGCATATGAAAGCTGTTCAATAAAAAATTATTTTGTGAAAACTTTAGCATTCTTATACAAATGAGATTAGCAACAGTTTGGTTTGTTGGTGCATGTAAATCTGCAAGTAGGTGATGTTCAGGCTCAGATGAGGCTTAGGCTTTGGACCCACATATCAAGCTTTTTCCATTTCCTCTCGCATTTGACACTGCAAGTATTCAAGCATTTTCCGTAACAGTCAAAAATGACTGTTTACATCTTTTTATTAGATGTTAACATTATACGAGACACCGACTTAGGCAGCTTAAGGGGAGATGAAGGAAATACAAGATACCCGACATCCCCGTAAGAGGAATTTACAAGAAAGCCTACGCTTAGCATGCAAAGCTGGATAATGCTAGTAAAAGCTGACAGGGGAGGCAAACAAATAACTGCTTATAAAACTAAGAAAACAAAGCTCCCAAAATAAAATACAGTGACAGAGACAATTCGTTCTTCTAAGGGAGAGCTAGAGGGACGAGAGTGCTGGTCCTCAATGGGGAGTGATGATTCACAGTAGCGATTATGGCAAAGTAGACAGCTGATAGGTTTGTGTCAGATCAGCATGAGCGGTTTTTCAGGATACTGCAAAAAAAGTGGCTGTAATGGGGAAATGATAGCCTGTCTGCAAGATGGCAGGTCTCATCGAGATGGTTGTCACAAAAGTCACATCAAATTGTATTTTTAAATCATATTTGCAAATCGGAAGTTGCATCAGGTACCACAGTTCTTTTAATTGTTAAGCTCTTTTGGTTTTAATTTTTTTTTTTTACTACTTCTTTAAATGGAATCTAATATTTTTATTTTAGCTTGTGAGATTTTATTTATTCCTTTGGTTTATAATTGCAAAATTAGCCACGGTGAAGAACAGAACTATAGCCTATGTCAGTTCAAGCACTTTAGATATAAGGACATATCACACTCAGTTTATGAAACATTTATTTTGCAAGAACGGTTGTTTTGAGTTATTGATAGTTAATTCCATGTTATCAAATAGTGCCCCCCCCCCCGTGTTTTCTATCAACCTAATAAATTGAATTTCTCCAACATTTGTTTTTTGATATCCGAATGATTTCTACTATTTAAGTTAACAGCTCGATATCTGGGGTCTAACATTAACTTGAAATAAATAACACCAAAATACCGCTGCCTTGCTTGGCTGATCTATGGTCACAGGCCTATTATAGTCTAATGTGATGGTCATTAGAGAGATAATTACATCTGATACAGTCCACCAAAAACCATATGGCTCAAACTGGTACTAGCAATAACTCACCCAGAGGACTAGATCTGTCTTATCTGTCTTGTAACCTTTGGAGAATATTGATCAAGTGTATCTGATAGAGCCATTAAACCCACTCAGTACTTACAGTATACGCACATGCTAAGACTCTGTCCACGTTTCTAAAGAAGATTAAAGGGAGAAGAGGCTAATAGAGATAGATGAAAAAACATTGCTTTCATGGGGAAAAAAATTGACAGGTGTGTGATTTTACACTAATTTAAAAAGGAGGAAAACATTTCAAATGTGATGATTACACGAAAAAAAGTGCATTGAATAAGCACAAGTAAAACCTGAACTTTTTAACTTTTGTTCTGCAAAAATTGTAATAGTGAGGGGCCAATGCAAACTGGGGATAACTGGGAATTATTATGTGGGGGGGTTTTCAACGTTTCTTAAAGAACATTTTACAAAAATGTTGCCATGCATTTTTTTCATACCGTTTGAGTTGTGTTTTAGTGCCAGGGAGGCATCAAGTGTCCTAATGTAATTGCAAAGTGACCAGCAAATACATTAAGAGTGAAAGGGCTTTTAACTTCTGGTTAATGATTTCTAGTTTTTTAAGTGTTAAGACTGTTAGACTGAAAAGCCCAAATTTAAGGTTTCTTTGCGATAGTTTACCCTGAACAAAGTTTTCAGCGCAAAAAAATTAAAAGTCTGACCTTACTGACACCACCTAAAAATGCTCAAGGCAGCACTTTACACTGACTTCACAGTTGTTTCAAATCTACAGGGAGGTAAGTAAGTACCAGATAATAAATATGCTGCTTCGCAATATTACATCATATGCTTTTTGCAGCTCCAACTTGTTCACAATATTGTGTAAAAGCGATTACAAACTATTTTGTTTGATAAGATCATAAACTGCTACTTTAATGTGCAGAAATCAGTAAATGTCAAGTTTAAAATAACTTATGTAACTTTGGTGGGAAAAAAATACACCAAAGCAGAGACATAAGAACAGCCAAGAGGCCCATACAAACTTTGCTGAATCTTTTAAAAATCTGGCCTTTTACCACAGTGATAAAAAGTAAAAGAATTAGTCCAAAAAGGCTAAACGTCCAGTTTGCATTTTGGTGAATCTTGGACAGACAAAAATCAAGAATGTATTGTGGATCAACAAGCAGCCCATTTCTCTGAAAATATCATCCTAAGGATAGAACATGGAGGTGGCAGCATAATACTGGAGACTGCTTCCCTTTTGGCCAGGACAAAAGATGGTCAATGTATGGAATGATAAAAGGATAAATACAGGACAATCCTAAAAGTAACTTTGTTTGAGGATAAAAAAAGACCAGAGACTGGGTGGTAGGTTTACTAGCATAATGACTAAACATACAGCCACAGCTACAATGAAATGGTTTAAATCACTACTCACTGTTAACCCATCACATAAAATCCCAATAATTTCTATACATTTTTGTGAGTGGAACCTGAGCAATGTAAAAATGGTTAAAGGGTTTACCAATACGTTTACCAACCACTGTATAAAGAACAAAAGATCAGAGTGAAATAAAAAGCATGTTAGGTTTTTCTTCATTGCCTCACTATAGAGGAGTCGACCATTTTATTCAAGCATTCTCCCCTCTTCCTTTCCTGCATGAACCCCACATCTCGCCTACAGGCTGTATGAACTGGGGCACAAACAATAACAGTAATCATGGAAAATCATGTGCTGCTCGGGCGGAGAAGACCAGCTGACTGCCTGCTGGAGCCCTCGGGATTTGCAGTTCAAGCATCAGTGAGAGATACGGTTAGCAAAGACATGAGGGGAAAACAGTGGATGGATCCGCCTCTCAATCCATTTTCTGGACAGGCTTAGTCATCTTTATTTTTACGCTTTGCTTTCGTCATAAACGCTTTCCGGCTTCCTCTCAATGAATTGACTCTTTATTCCCTAATCATCGCTAAAGAGAGTCACAGAGCATCACATTTCATTAAAATAACTTCAAATCTAAAGATGCAAGGGGTATGAAAGGACCTATATCTAGACATTTTGAGGGGTTACATTGTATTTTCTTCTATACTGTGCAGTATTTAAAGCAAATTCTAAAGCAAAAGTTTCTTTGATACTGACATGAAACGGAAATTTTTATGCAAAATGGCAGAAAAAAAAGATGGAACTAGTGTGGGCTACAGCATGTGTATGAATGAGAAACCACTCTGTTCTATACAGCAGTTTAGTCCAGTCTTAGACTTAATTACAGCAGAGGTGTTTACTGGTCTCTTTACTGCATGAATGGTCTGATAACAGCACATACATCAACATCTGAAGGATGTACGATTATGCTGAAGGAGCAGAGCATTGTCAAATGTATACTCATAGTCAACCATAAGTACTTAATGCAAACATTTTACAACATTTCTGAATTAAGAAACTTAACATTGTTTTATTTAAAGGGAGAGTTCCCTCCAAAAATATTGATGACATTTGAACACAAATGTATTTCTCAGACAATTTTATTGAGGCAAAATAAAGTATATGTGGCAGTATGCCCTGTGGGCCTTGAACGCACCACACAATTGCCTGAATTTAATTGGTTGTGGCGCTGTCTGTACATAAAGGGCTCTCCTCACCTGGTGGACGTCCTGTTGCTTCCTTCCGGTTCAGACCGTGGTCTTTGACGGCGCTGCACGCCAGACGCATACTAATGTGCGCTCAAACAATCCGCTTAACAACACTAATTGCAGATCAATCCTTTTTGTGGAACAGCCAGCTCGTGGTGTTGGTGGTGCACGTCCCGGGTGGTGGTACGCTTTCTGGTTTGGTGCATGATTCTTTTATTCTTATTGTGTGCTGTGTTTTTTCCTTTTTGGTCATTACCCTGATTTACACTGCCATCTCTGAGTTGAGCCATGACTTATTTTAATGTGAATGGTTTTAAATTAGTATATTTTCTTGATTGAAATAAAAACAATTGTGTAATAAATAAATAAATATTGAATTGGGAGAGATTGTCTCAAGTCTCATCTGTAGCCGGCCTGTGTGCCTTAAGGGTAACTTTTTTAAGTAGAATTTTTGTAACCTTACCCTTACCATTTCAATCACATTTGAATCACACTTACGCCGCCACATATACATGTGTAGCTGGAGGAAAATATTAAATGCTTTTCAATACATATCTTACAAACAGAAATCTGAAAAGTATAACGTGCAGTTGAGCCTACCCACATAAATGCTTTTTTAGAAATATATTTTGTTGCAATTGCAGCAATTCTTTTGGTTTATTTCTCATTCCAAAAGAGATTAAGTTCAGTCCTATTGTCCTGCTTGAAGGTGAATACCTTGGTCTCATATCTTTCGCCGAAAGTGGTTTTCTTTCAGGGTTATTCAGCTATATCCATCTATCCAACTGCTCTGGCCTGCTGCACCATCACTCCTGAAGAACAGCAAATCCGATATTTTTTACAGAAGGGAAGATGTGGTCACAATTATATACCTTGTATTTTGCATGTAGTGCAGGGAAAACAGTTGCTTTAGGTGGCAAAAAGTTTGATGATATCTGAAAATATCTTCCACCACATTTTTCAATTTGCTGTGCACTCATAAATATCAGTCCTGACTTGTCTAAACACCTGCTAACCAATCATGTGATCGATCACACACAAAAGACAAGGTTAAACCCTGTACACATTGGATTTTTTATGTCAAGAAGAGCCCGTTTCCCCATCTCTGGAACATCAGTGACACATGCATTTCTGGAGGACTACAGCTTGGTGTCAGTGAGGAGGATTATGACTCGTCTATGACACAACATGGGTCACTGGGGGACGAAGTAGGGTTACCTCGTACTCCAGGCACTGGTTTGTCTACACGCTCCATGTGTCTTTCCCTTCCAGTTTCTCAGCAAAGAGTCAATTGGGTACAAGTGACGATGCAACAATTATTATTGAAATAAAAAATGGTAAAGGAGTGTTACAATCGAAGGTGTCATACAACATTAAGTTGTCACAATAAGTTGTGCTGATTTAAAATTCCTTCCATATTTATCCTTTGATAATGTATAAACCATTTAGAAACTATCCATTCCTCACAATGAAGCACACACGAACATAGTTGTGGTATGAGAGTCAGGAGTCAGCTTTTACCCAACCTATAAAAAAAAAAAGAATGTCTATATAGAACAACATTATGGATTTAAGAAATGCTTTCACGTCCGAGCAGGGAATAAAATTGCATATCAAAAGGCATTGAGACTAAATATTAATATAATGCTCCAAGGAAACTGTGTTTAACTTAAAAAGCACAGAAATCCTGAGCAAAAATATGAACCAACAGACCCAAAAGTGCAATTGTGAAGGCAGGAGGTTCAAATTTGTTTCAGCTGTGTATGTAATGCAATTTTCCAAATTGTTTTGCAATGTGTGTGCTGGTTTAAGATTCAGTCAAAACTGCACTGCAACATACAACAACATACCTGATGTGTGCAATTAATCAAATGTTTTTTTTTTTTTTGGAAGACATTCGAAGCAGCTAAAACTAAAGCCTTTCCTGCCAAG